>JAOTBA010000005.1:26168279-26194266 GCA_025629845.1 Erythroxylum squamatum
TATTCATATGATTGTAGTTGTGATTCAAAGGAGAGGAGTAATGGGTATCAAGTTAAAGTGAATGAGAAATTGTTATTTTGAGAGCAAATAATACCAAAAAAAAAATGAAATGACGAGTAATTGAGTTATAAAATGAGAATTTGGATAAAGTGTGAAATTTGATAATATACCCAAGATTGTCATTGAGCATGTATTGTACATTACATATATGCATATGTGTAAAACCAAATGTTTATGTGATTATGCAATTATTAATGTGTATGCAACGTGCGTATTGCATAATTGTGATGTGCAGGTTAAACGTTCGCATTCAGAAGTTTCCAGATCATAGAAGCTAATGCTAATCTAGAGTGTACTGTGAGTCGACTTACATGGTCTCATTTCATTGTTTGTTTTGATTTGAGTGACTACGGTTATGATTATTATGCAATGTGAATATGATTGATATGAATGTGATTTGCTTATGTTGATGCCGGACAATGAAGGTCCGAGACTTAATGCATGAACGTGATATTGAAGTGTTACTTATATGTGAATGTGACAAAATAAATGTTGCTCAACAATTATGTTGAATACCGGACTAAGGTCCGATGATAAATGTGATCTGAATGTGAATGTGCAGTCATGTGATTGACTAAGAGTATGAGAATGTGATGCATTCCATTACATGAATGCATGAAACGTAAAGGCAGTTGTGACCGAAGTAGCCACCGAAAAAGAGCTTTAAAGCTCAGATTGTGAAAAAAGAGCTTAAAGCTCAGATTGTGAAAAAAGGCTAAAAGCTCAAAAAGTGTATAAGAGCCAAAGGTTCACTATGTAAAATGAGCCCGGTATCCCCAACGGATACGGGACAGTTATTAATGAGCCCGGTATCCACAATAAATACGGGACAGTTTTAGGCACTCGGTCACAACAAAGTAACAAATTGAAAGTGAGTCTCATAAACATTGCATATGCATATGATATGTATAATTTAAATAGTTTGATTGATTTCCGAATGTGATAAGTGTTTGAATGATTGAAGTGATTGTAAATGAAAAGATATGAATTATGTGTTTATAAGTGATGATATGTGTTATGTGATTGAGTGAGCCATCGAGAATGGTCATTTATTGAGATTGCAAAACTCACTCAAAATTTGCAATATTTTTCAGGTTCAGAGGAAATATTCAGTTAAGCTAATTAGAGTATAGCCACTGAGATCAGATATGGGCTAAGGGTCGGGATCAGTTTGCACTCGCATATGTCTTCAGTGATTTTATGTTTTGAGTTATATTTTCGTAATTATTGAGAAAAATGTACATGTGAATGATTTGGTAATGTAATAGCATTATGATTACAAGTGTAATAATAATTATGATTTCGATGGTTATGAAATAAAAGTATGGGCCCGATTTGATTATTGTTTTCTGCATACGCGGGTGAGATTTTTGAAAATTTTGTACTAAGTTCGAGTGTTTGACTGTTCTAGCATGCCACCCTTGCAGGATTCGCACTCGAACATCACTCAGGATGACGTGTCCATGTCTTGCGAGAGTGAGATGCTACAGTTAATCCATCTAAGATGATACATATTAGATTAAACATCATTCATGCTATTTCTCCTATAGGCAACCATGTAATTGACATCTTCATAATAATAAAGGCCAACTCTATAGTTATACATATATAGGAAGAAAGCTCATAAATGCGATAATGATAATACACCCCTCGATAACCCTTATCACAGTCTATTAACATATTTACTCAGTTCGAAAGATTAGCAATTTGTGCTCCTATATCTGAAAATGTATGATTATAATGTCAATCCTAAACAAGCAATATAAAAGAGAGCTAATTATACACAAACGAGGAGAATAAATAAAATAAAATAAAGACAAAAACTATGATTAATAAAATAGTAATTGAATACTTTGCCAACAATGATACTAAAAACTTGATAAACTAAATTTGCATGTGTATAGATTCAATTATAGCATGTTACTAAAACTAGATTAATTCTCGAGTATCGATCTTAAAAGAACTATATTACTATCTATATTAATCCTAAATTAAGAAAACACCAAAGTAAGCAAGATTTAGGAAAATAACTAAATGGCTAAACTAACAAAAATAAGACAATTAAACTGGTGTAAGGAAATCAAGAAAATAAATGTTAGGGCTTTAATGTTCACTTATGTGGAATTCCAATTATTATTCAGGATTGATTATCTGGGTTAAAATAATAATTAACCTAAAGTGTCTATGCCCTCTCTTGAGACACATGTGTGTATCTAATTAAGTATTTACAACCTCTTAATGCACAATTTAACCTAATCAAACTCATTAAGTATAGTTAATAATTTTTTTACCACAATAGTTTATTATATTGTATTTCTCTAGTGATAACGTATTTATTCTCCTAGTGTATGGATCATACTTCACCTTTTAGTCCTTCTTACAATCCTCAATATTGAAAATATGATGACTAGGCATAAATCTAAGATTAAGAACAAAAAGAATAATTTTAATAAAACAATAATCAAATTATGTGCCAATAATCAAAAGACCCATCACAAAATACATCCCCAGCCCTAAATATGGATTTAACTATTAAACATAAGAAAAACAAAACTAAAATGAAGTAATATTAATATAAAATAAAGAAAGGAAAGAAATAACAACAAGAATTATCACTGGGTCCTTCAAATCTTGCTCTGAATTCCTCCTTGATGAAAATAATAAAACTAAAAGCTTGGTAATAGAAAAGGCTGTTACAGACTCTTAAGTCCCTCACAATAAACCCTAATACACATGTTTATAAGCTAGGGTTGTAAAAGAGTTCTAAGGTAATTATATTTGTAATTTCATATGTCCTTGGAGTATTTGTTAAAAGAACTAGCACCTATTACATTTTTAAATTAGCATAAATCTTCTTTTTAAATCTTTTAAGTGTAGTACGTCATGAGTCTGATGCCAGTTTTACTTTATGTCCAATGACAGTTTTTTTCTAGGTCTTTCATAAAGTTGTAACCCTTCAAGGTAGTTTTCAAATGCCTTCGAAATTCCTCAATCAAGCAACTGTAGAAAAATTTATACTTAAATTTGTGTCTTCTCCTCAAAATTATCATTTACAAGATAATGAAAAAATATAACAGAATATCATATAATCCAATATAAAACATGTTCTGAAAAATGCCAAGTCACAACTAACTTAGCCCTTAAAAATATAAAAGAAATATAAACTTATCAATCACCCTGTCTTGTCACATGATATTTGGAAATAGGGACATAATAAATATTTGAATTTTTGATCATTTGTGCAAACTCCTTATGTTTGTCTTTGTGTTAGATGATCATAAATGGAAAAATAAAACACACCTTTATCCAAGAAAAGAATTCTACATATATTCATACAATATTAGAAATTTAGGAAGTCCAAAAAAAAAAGTGTGAGGCCAATTCCACTTTCAAGCTTCAGCAAATTAAAGTTTATTATCATATAAAGTAGCAAAACTAATAGAGCCACATACATGATCTTAAAAGTAAGATATTGTAGAACTATATTTGCAAATCCTTTTGCATTCTCTAAAGATGAGCTCTTGGGAGCAACTAGCTTGTAATCATTTCAAAGTAGAATTTTTTTTGTATAAATACCAACATCATAGTGGATTATGAATTGTTTTTGTCTACAAAAAAAATTATCAAATATAATGCATAGCGAATCTTATACATTTCTAGTTTCATAAATATTAACTATAAGATATTCTTTAATACTGTTAACTTACAAAAAGTTGAAACAATATAAGGAAAAATTATATTCTTAAATTACGTAAAGACTTTATCTTTTGTTAATTTATGTAGTCAACTTTTTATTTAGTTAAAGAAAGAAATTATTCTTAAGCATAGTGAAAATGAGGATAAAAAGGATACCATAAATTTTAGCATATACATTATCAACCCTTACGGCCAAATATGTAAATTGATTGGATCAAGTTCAAAGTGAAATTACATATTTGTCATTGCTCATAATGAGTTAAAGACACGTCATTTCTAATATATACAAAATGCTCTGTATTGAGCATTATAATTACGTAGGAAACAAGTGAACAACTTATATTGAGAGTCTAAACACTTCTGCAAAGTGAAAAAATGAATTAAATAAAAATTATAGATCAATTAAGAGACATATAACTTAGTAAAAGCAATAAGACAAAATTTTTTAGCAAAATGCTAGAAAAGTATAATAAAATTATTAAATGACATACCACTAAATCAATTTTATTTAAAGTGGTATACGGTAGCTGATTTTAAGTTCTTAACCTCCTCATTCTCTTATAAATAAAAAGTCCTTAAACTATTTAAGAATATCTTTTAGAAGAAGCACAAAAGTTATAACACCTTGAACCTCCAAAAGCTCTTGAGCTCAGTCAAAGCTAAATATACAAACCAAACATTTTAAAAACTTCATAATATTAAGTCACCGAAAGTCAACCCTCACACACTAAAATCTACAAATTAAATCTCAAACTTTTATACTTGTATATGAAAAATTCGTCCCACCTTCACACCATCAAACTTTTAAGTTTAAAGGATGAGAAAAAGGGCCTTATTAAAAGTTACATATACTTTCATTTCATTTTAATTGATACTTATAATGCTTTTCCTATTTGAAAATTAGCCAAGCAAATATGTTAAGCTGAAGAAGGGTCTAATGTAATGTTTTAATGATAACAAAACATATTTACTACTTAAGGACTCAAGTCTATCCTTAGATAAAGATGCAAATTGGCAATGAGGAGTCAACATGGTTTTAGTTTTACAATTGTATGGAACTTAGCCCTCCTTATAGGAGAAATGAAATGCTTTATCTGAGTACTAGGATTCTAATACAAGCTAAGGTAAGTAGCATCATATAAAGTGGAGATTAGGGTTATAATTATAGAGGGGTTAGCAGATTATTGAGCTTTCTAAACTGTCAACCAGAGGGAGGAGAAGACACACCTATTTGGACAAATAATAGTACCCTAGAATTCAGTAATGTTTCTTGTTATAAGCTATTTAGAGCTGCACAACCCAAGGTTCCCTGGTACAAGTTTGGAAGAGAGTTCAATCCCCTAAGGCAGCAATCATCAGTTGGTTAGCTGTTAAAAATCGACTGAAAACTAAGAACAAATGGTGTGAAAGCTCATAAAAGTTGAATCTTAAGTGTCTCATGCGTAAAAATGATATTGGAACAATTCCAAATCTATTTTTTTAGTGTAATTTCTCTCAAACCATCTGGATTTAAATCCAAAAATAGAATGTAGGTTTATTGTTCACATAATGCATGGATAAACATAATCCAATGAGCCAATATAATGTATACTCACTTAAAGAAGGATGGGATCATTCTAAAAACTACTTTATATTACACCATCTACTCAATCTAGGGGGGAAGAAACAATAGATTATATAGAGGAGTAGAGAGGGGGGTAAACTCCATTGTCAACTGGATTG
Organism: Erythroxylum squamatum; assembly: GCA_025629845.1. Taxonomy (NCBI): domain Eukaryota; kingdom Viridiplantae; phylum Streptophyta; class Magnoliopsida; order Malpighiales; family Erythroxylaceae; genus Erythroxylum; species Erythroxylum squamatum. The sequence goes on from JAOTBA010000005.1 coordinate 26,173,758, forward strand.
GGGAAATTCTAGTAGCTCATGGTACTTAGTCCACCATCAGTCAAAGAATGAAAATTCTATGGAAGTTCTAATGTTTTCTAATTGTATTTGAGTTGGAATATATGTATACCAAGGTTTATATGACTTAGTGTCAAACTTGTTCTCTTGTCATTGTACTTTTGTCTAAGCTCAGCTTGAGTTAACAAAATTCATTCATTAAAAAAAAAACCATATTTACCACTTATGTTTTACTTTTGGTAGTTTAAATAAACTAAAAGCAAATTATTCAAGCATAGGAATCAACTAACTCAAAATACATGCTCTGTAGCAAAGTCAAGTATCAAATGAACCATAACATGAAAAAGGAAGGAATAAAAAATTCATGAGCTTAGAATATTTAAGTGATGATCAAGCCAATTAGATCAGGGTTAAGGAAGAAGAAAGACATTTCTAAAATCAATTTAATTTGTTGTACCCATAAATTGATCATTTTAATATTTTAAACCTTTTATGCATAAACATTTCATATTCAATTTCAATGTAAGCATTTTTTTTTTTATCAAGAGGAATTAAGTCTTTTACTTTTAAACAAAAATTCTCTTAATAATGATCAAAGAAATTTCTTTTATCAAAATTGGAAGGTTTGATGTTTTTGGAAATAGTTATTGAAAGTGTTTTTAAACATTGATATATGTTACTAACTTAAGAATTAACATAAGTTCATATGATAAAGTGCTGAAAAGTTTAGAGGTTTGCAACCGACTAGACATTTAACTAGCTAATAAGCTAATTGGTGAATCACCCGCTGCCTAATGATTGATATCAAAAGTTATTGACAGAGGATTTCTTGTCCAACTAAGGATTCAGCTAGTCGATATTCAAGTTAAAGGATGTCTAAACAACGAAGGTAGGAAATCGACCAACAAGTCCTGCTTAGAAACTAACTAACTATTGCAATAAATAGTTTGTGTTTTTAGAACCTATTGAAAGTCTTGTAGGATATAAAAATATGATATTGTGATTATTAACAATCTTGATACACTATCATATTTGAGACAATTTATAAGTTTCTAATTACACACACACTCATTATGAATTAACCATGAGTCGTAGACAAGATTTATTGAAATTGAAAAGTTCAATTAAGAGCTATTTCTAGTACTTGCATAATTCTAGAAAGTTTTTGGTTCCTCTTAATTATGAGAAAGAATGTAAAAGACTGCCTCTTCACCTACTTAACAGAAAAGTAAATTAAATTTTGTTATATATCTACATCTTCTCCTTAATCAAAATAAACTTACAATATGGAAGAGAAAATCAACTTACAATATAATTAAACTTAATTTAGTTCTATAAAGATCATACCAACTTGTGTTTGCAAATAAATAATATAATGTTAGTTAATTGGATTTTATATAAATATTAACTAAATTTTTTGAGTCAATTAGATACGGTCTCTTTATTAATCAAGAGTAAGATTGCGTGTTTCTGAACCTTTTAAATCCGGCGTGCCAATAAGATTTGTATTGAGTATTATCGTTGTACTAATTAAATTTTTTAGTTTTGACAAAATAGAACATAGCTTACATTTAATGATGATGTATGTAATCCAGAGTCTAGACAAATAATTTTTACATGATGATACAAAATACAAAGTTTATTAATTATTAAAAAGGAACCAAAACTAAGTCAATTATGGTGCTGTAATTGTAAAATAATAAAAACTTAATATTTGTAAGTAAATAGTTGATATTGGTAAGAATTAGTAAATAGCTGTACAAATTGACAATTTAATAAGTAAAATTTATCATCCTTTGGTAATTTAAAATAAAGTTTTTGTCCTTGACAAATGCTTTCATTGGTGGCCTGGTGGGGTCGGGGTTCTGTTCTGACTCTGAGACACATTTTGACTATAATAGGAACAAATTAGGCATGCGCGATGCACATGGGTATTTTGGCCTTTCCAACAGACAGCAGTCTTTATCAGATAAACGGCGGAAATTAGACATTGAAAAAGGGTTGCTTCCATAATCACTTCACTTGAGTCTTTCTTTCTCTCAACTCAACTCAAACTCAAACTCAAACCCAACCCAAGGGATATTAACCATAACAACGTTTGCTTTGCTTTTTCCTGGGAAATAACCAAGACTAGAGTCTATTCACTATTGAGAAAAGAAAAACAAAAGGCTTAAGCCAAGCTGGAGAGCCAAGCCAATGTGCAAGTGGGCAGCCAGAGGACATGGATTCTGTCTTGTCACGTTAACACTGAGCTTAGTCTTAAAACAGTATCTTTGTCTTAAAAATCAAAAGCATTGATTTATTTGACTGCAAAAGTTTATCCTCGTAGTCTTAAGGCCTACAATAAAGAAAGCTACCAAATTTATGCTTCCAAATCTAAAACCCCTCGTTTCTTTCCCCATTGCTGCTGCTCCTCCTCTCTCCAGTAAAGACTCCATCTTTCCTTTCCAACTGCCTCTTTCTCTCTATACCTGTTCACTATTTGATAACCAAAGGTGGGTTGTGTAGAGTTAGTTTTGTATGGTAGCAGAGATGAGAGGACCTCTGGGGGCTGTGATAGGGAGGTACCCGTCAAGTGATGGAAATACTCAAATTGGTGGAATCATTAGTCACAATAGGAAATGTAGAGACTTGACATTTCTTGTCCTTTTTATAGCTTTTTGGGTTGCTATGATCGTTAACTCTAGCTTTGGATTCAATCAAGGAAACCCATTAAGGTACAGTGTGAAACTTTACTTCCTTTCAAATCCCTACTGGCCTCCTTTTCTCTCTGTTTTGGTAAGTTTGGTTGCTTCTGACGTTTAATTTAAGGATAGTCATCTCTTAAATCTGTTCCTTTAAACCTTGAGTTTTGTTAAAAGTTTAGAATAAGCACCTGCACGGAGTAATGATATTAATGTCGGAGTCTCTTTGTTTGACGGTCTAATCTTAGTACTGTTCTTTACTCTAGATTTAGTGCTTCTGATTTGAATGTTTGTGATGACTTTTGTATATGTGTTATCGGGCCTCTTTTCTGGTTAGCTTCGTTCTAAACATTTATTTTGAAAGAAAATGATGACAGTGGAAAGAAATGCAAGTAATGCAGATGAGAAATGACACATTGTGTTTGGAGAAATCGTAATAACTATCACTTCAATAGGGTCATACTCTTTCCCGTTGTAATGCTATAAAGTTACAGCAGAAACTTGTCGATGTTTCAAAATTTCATGCTAGATTTGTTCTCGTATTCAGCTCTGTTGCGTCTGTTTCCTGCTTGCTAGTATGGTTCTAGTTTTATTTTTTATTTTTTTTTTGGGTTGCTAGTATATGTGATAATTTGCGATGTGGTTCACCAGGCTTACTTATGGGTTGGACTACAAGGGAAATGTGTGTGGTGACAAGCATTCCCATCGTGATCTTCGTGAGTTGGAGCTCACATATTGGCTAAATCCTAACCAGGTTTATCTCAGTGGTCTGAAGAATGGCCAATTCAAGTTGGCAAATGCTCGGAGTATATGCTTGTTGGATTGCCCAAACCCTTCAGAAGATGCACTAAATTGGGTCTGTGATTATCCAGAGGGAGATATCCGTCTCTCAATGGATGATTGGATTGATAGGAATTATGATTACTTTGAGTTCCTTACTCCTGAAATGAGAAATACCTCTCTTCAACTTCAGGGCCCTTGTTACCCTGTTATATTTCCCAGTGTAAATGGTATGTAAATAAAATTCTTATATAGTGTGCAAAATTTGTTCAACAATATATATCAGAAAGCAACATCCCCTTTTATTTAAGTTGAGTAGTGTATTGGTCTTTAATTTTTGTATTTTCTGGTGAAAGATGATTCTTAATGTTTTCTTTTTCCTCAGTTTATTGGAGGTGTCAATTTGTTGCTCATTCATCAAACATATCTATGCGCCATTGGCAACAAATGGGTGGAGTGAACATCAATGAGGACATCATTATAGACAAATCTATTCACAGACACATTAATGCTCGGTCATCTGTTCTGAAGGTTAAGGAACTTTAGATTATTCTCATCACTTAAGTGAAATGAATAAATTGCCTTATACATGTCAGATTACTGCTATACTTTTTTTGTTCTGATTGATATTTGAATACTTTTTTTTGTTCTGATTGATATTTGATTTCTCTCTTTCTCCCGCCATTCCCTATTGATATGACCAACCCTGCCTGCTAATTGAACCATTCAGGACTAAAATCAATTTAGAAATCTCTAGTAAACTTCCGAAATTGCTGTGAGCTGAGTACTTACATCATTTATCTTCATAAACTCATTTAGCTATGCCAACCTAAAATTATTGTTTGCATCATTTCCTTCCTTTTCAAAAATTTTGTATTGCATATTTTTTCTATTGTTTTAACTTCACCATTTACATATTCTTTTGCAGAGGTACATGGCTGACATTGGCAAGTCATGGCCTGTGTTGATTGTTTGTGGAGGACTTTTGCCACTATTTCTGTCAGTGATTTGGCTGCTGATGGTCCGACACTTTGTTGGGGCGATGCCATGGATAACAGTTGCTCTCTTTAATATTCTAATTATATCAGTTACATTGTTTTACTATTTAAAAGGTCAGAGGTTCTTTTTCTACTGGTATTTCTCTTTATTCAAAAAAAAAAAAAAATCAACCTTCCTTACCGCACTGAAATGTTTTAGGTATCATTAATATCAAAATTCCAGATACTGCTCTTTACTTAAGCTGTTTCAAAACGCTGTTGATCCATTTTAATCATGTTTCCATTATCAAGGGTCTATTTGGTTTCCTGTATGCATTACATGTCATGCTGTTTGATTGTGGTTTCTTGTTAGGCTTTGTTTGGAATCTGACAAAAAGCTTAACAAGTCTTTGAAACCGTATACAGATTCTTGTTATGGAATGAAGTTATTTTCCTTTTCTATGTGTTCTTGCCTACTATAATTATCACGAAATTCAATATTGATTTATGTTCATTTCCTTGCTTCTTTCAGCTGGATGGATTGGGAATGATGCCATCACCCCTATCATTGGTGGGCATGATCCATACTACCATGCATTTGGAAGGGTGGGTTCCTTCTTTTCTTAGCTTAGGACTCTTTATAGTACTTCAATAGAATAGGATCTTTACATTATTCATGACTAAGTTTTCTAATGAAACATTTTGCATCTTGAAGGAACTAAATCACATTCGAACTGTTGCCATCCTAATGACCTTCATTATGGTTGTTGCCATCCTTACATCAATTGCCATTGTTCGACGCATCCTAATGGCAACCTCTGTTCTTAAGGCAAGTATGATACTGAGGTTGTAATATGATGAAGAAAAGAAACAGTTACTTTGGAGAAACCCTTTACATAATTAGAGTGACGATCCTTTTTTCTGGTTTAATGGCTATGAATGACTTTGTATTTGAACTTCTCAAACTGAAGTTATGTTAAAGTTTGAGGAATTTCACAGATATCTGAGTTTGATTTTTGAAGTTTACATAACTGTGCATGATTGATTCCTATGAATCCTTGATAGACCTGCGGTATATCTCTTTCATTTGGCTTGCAAGTTGCCTCATGTTTATATGTGTACGTTCTGAAAAAATATTTTGAGAATGAACAGCTATCTGGAATTTATTCTGGTCAAGCTTTCATCCATGGGAGATTTTACTGAATTATAATTTCTACATTTTACTCAGATGTAATGGCTCTAATCAAAATTCCATTATAAGATTATTTAACTGCTTAGAGCCCTTTATTCAGGATGAGAATTTGTTACTGTTTGCTCTTGCAGTTGGTTACCAGCAGATGAGAAAAAGAATATTTATTCTTTATTTGAAAATTTTGTTTCTTATTGGTCCATTTGAGTTTATCATTGATACTAGTGTATGAACTAGTGTTGTGACATGTGAGCAGGTTGCAGCCAAGGTCATAGGGGAAGTTCAAGCGCTCATTATTTTTCCTATCATACCATATGCCATCCTTGCAATCTTCTATATGTTCTGGTTTTCAGCTGCACTCCATCTCTTTAGTTCTGGCCAAATTGTCCAAAATGACTGCAATTCCAACTGCTGTGCCTATGATCTTGTCTCAAAGAAGGTTAATTGTGATCGTTGCTGCGGTTATAGCATCCATTACACTCCTCATATATCAATTGCTATATTTTTCCACCTATTTGGATGCTACTGGGCTACTCAGTTTTTTATAGCTTGCTCCTCAACTGTGATTGCGGGTTCAGTTGCCTCGTATTATTGGGCTCGTGGAGAGGCACCGGTAAGCTGCCAAGCTGTTTTAGTAGTATCTGAATTTTATTTTATTTTTTTTTATTTTTTTGTGGATTCACCAAGTTCATCAAAGAATGCTGATTGTGGTCATACATTTGATTCTAATAACCTCTTTATGCATGTGTGGTCTCAAGCTTTTATGTGGAGATTTCTATTATGTGTGTTATCTAGTGCAGACTCAAGGATATGTCCATAATTCATTGCATCAATTATTAAGTAAACAAATGAATGAGGTCAAAATAAGAATTTATCGACAAAATTACTGAGGAAACATGAAATACATATGTCAACATATATGTTCTATCCATATTTCAGTTTGGGTGCAGTTCATGGTGCTGAACTTACTGATTTGTGCTTTGAGTTTTGAGGCTATGTATATTATAAAGAGATATGGGCTGACTTCTAATGGAGTGTATGAGGAAATTATAGCATTTAAAAGAACTTGTCCTGGCAGTTTCTGTTCAGTTGCTATTATCACTAGAATATTATGCTTGTCAGAATTGCTAAATGTCATTGCCCACTCGATTGCTTATTTAGGAAACTGTTGCTACACATTTAGCCAGCCAAATTTGATGTATTTGTTTATCTTGCATAATTGAAATCTGAAAGCAAGCATGCAGTAAAATCAAAAAGTTCATGAGTGGATTTAGATTCTTATAGTCCATTAACTTTGGCTTTAAACAATTGAGGTCCATTTTAATGTTAGTATGATTGAATATTTTTATCAATTGCAGTTTGTGTTGTGTAACAATATGTGCTGTATTTTGTAAAATGCAGATTGCAGTCCCTTTTTTACATTGTTTTCTGATCGAAACTGTTTTTCTTGACTTCATTGTTTTCAACTACTGGTGGGGCAGCCGGAGATTCCGTTTCTTCCAGTTTTTTCTTCTATGAAGCGACTTATGCGGTTCAGCCTGGGATCTGTTGCTCTTGGCTCTCTTGTTGTCTCATTTGTGGAATCAATTCGCTTCATTCTTGAGTCAATTCGTCGCAGAATGAAAGTTGCAACTACTGCACCTGATAGCTGGTTCGGGAAGTTATTCTATAATATTTCTCGGTTTTGCCTGATGTGTGTCGAGTCGACCATAAAATCTGTGAACCGCAATGCTTATATCATGGTAATCTTACTTTCAAGCCAAAGCTTCTAATTTGTCACTTTTCAGCTTCTCGTGTAATTATGTGTTGATAACTAAGGGCTATGTGAAACTGATGTTAATGTTAAACGCAAGTACATGCATGAGCTGTCTATTGTTTTATGTGGGAGAACAAATCTCTGTTCATGGAAAGGATTTTATTCGCGCTGCATATATGCAATTCTGAGAGATAACTTTCCACTTATGACGATTATAAAGGAAATTCATAATGAAGCAGCCTAATCTACATCCTTGGAACTTCTTTCAGGATGTTATGAGAAAGTAATCAAAAGCCATAATGGGAATTGGTTTACTTATTTCTCTGAGATTCATCTGCATAATCATATGACTAATTTAGTGGAATTTTGGGAATTTTACTCGCTGGACTTGTTATTTGGTTCAGAGTAAGCCTTTGTGCAACTCATTCCCTCAGTCAGAGTTGGTATTTTGATTCTTACCGTTCTCATTGTACAATATGTGACTTCTGCAGATAGCTATAACAGGTAAAAGCTTTTGTAGAGCTTCTGCGATTGCAACTGAGTTGATTATGAGCAACATACTGAGGATAGGGAGGGTCAATGTGATTGGTGATGTCATTCTCTTTCTTGGCAAGTTATGTGTCAGCCTTTCTAGTGCTGTTTTTGCGTTCCTCATGTTGGATACCCACAAGTATAGATCTGCTCATAACAAGATCTCTTCCCCATTGCTTCCTGTTTTGGTATGTATTTCTGTTCCAAGTACTATGACTGAATCTTAAAGTGGTCGTGTGATGCTGCATCTAAGACGTTCAACTTTGTTGTATGCTTTAGAAAGTAGAAACTAGCCGTATCTTACAAATTTTCCTTTTGTTTCTTGCGTCTTTGCAGGTTTGCTGGGCTCTTGGATATGTGGTGGCAACTCTTTTCTTTGCAGTAGTGGAGATGTCTATTGATACTATTATTCTTTCATTTTGTCAGGATTCTGAGGAGCATCAAGGGACGGCTCAATATGCCCCTCCTTTACTAATGGAGACCCTTAATGATCAAAATGAGATGCAGAGGCTGACGCAATAGGATATGATCCTATTAAAAGGTCTCAGTATAAGCTGTCTGTAATGCATAATCTAACTAATTTTGGAGAATCTGGTCATATTTTCCAGTGAAATTTACTTGAAAATGGAAAGAAGAAAAGGTCTAGTGCTTTTGTATTTTTATTTTGCACATGCTCGCATACAAACAATATTATGAATGCCTTACCAGTAATTGTATCAAATTTGATTTTGGTACAATACAATATTAGTACTTATCAATATCAGTTATTATTTTAGGTCATTTTTAAAAAATTGTAAAATAATTCTTGAATATTTTTAAAATTACAAAATAATCTTACAATATATTTGTCATGTAATTTTTAATTTTACACTAACATATTTTCAAAAATCACAATAATAGAAATTTAAATTAATAAATTTCTATTTGTTTCTATTAATATTATTTTCATAGATTTCACATATAAATAATAATCACAATTAATATAAAAAATTATTTAATAAGCAAAAAAGTATAAAACTAAGAATAATATGAAGTATTCAAAATGTTATAACTTTATCATATAAGAAAAAATAATTATATTAAAATATTAAGTAGAAAGAATAATAAAGTTTCATGACTTTTTAAGTATTATAATAAAAGTTTGTATCGAGGAATATAACCAAGTAAAAGCAAAACTTAAAATAAAAATATTTATAGTTAAAAGCTTTATATTTATATTACATATATAAAATTTGACATACGTAACAAATATAAGTAAAATTAAAAGAAAAGAAGAAATGAAAAACTTAGAGCTGTATTCAATTGAATATTCAATCAAATTGTATTGATTTTAATTCTCTTTCAATACAAAATTCTCATCAATAAAAGGAACCTTATTATCATCATCATCATCATTTAAATTTATTGCATTAAATAACATGTTAATATTTTTTTATCCAAGATTATTTTCCAAATCACTATCATCTATCAAACTCGACTCCTCAAAAACTCAATCTACTAAAAGATTGATATGATTAAGGTAAATTGGATCTACATAACTATTTGTTCTATTAAGAGTCATAGTAAATAGAATTAAATTATTAAGACATTATAATAAACTACATTCAACTTAATAATGATAATAATATACTTTTATCAAAACTTTAAATTGTATCAAACAAAGACCAAATTGTTCAATATTTTGTGATCAATTCTATTTATTTTTTTGGAATGGATGAATTCAAATATGCCCCAATACTTTTTACACCATGTTGTACTCATACATTAACTCAGAATTAGAATTGCAAAACTTTGCGATTATGGAACACCACAATAAAAATAACTTTATAAATAAAATAAAATGACGATTAATTATCACAATTAGCGAAAGTTAATTTTTTTTTACCTATATTAGGTTAGTCTTTTTGGCAAGTAGCAATGAATATCCCAAAATCACCATAAGCATCCCTATAAACCTCCATTTGTGAGCTTAGAATTGTTAATATTATTCTTTTATTAACTTTATACTTCTTTGTAAAAACTGGTCTAAAATGGACATTAGGATTTAAAAATATCTCAGCTGCAAACAACTGAAAGTAAAATTGTTTTTTACATCTCTCATTGATAATTGTAAGATAAGGTGTGTACAAATAATACATATTTTTCATATTGGCTTTAATTGCTTCATTCACCTCTTCATGACATCATGAACAAAACTCATTGTTTCCTTTTCATCACTATTACTCAGATGAAGTATTCTTACTAAAGACTCACAAATGCATATTACAAATTGACATTGAGACTAAAATTCATGATCTTCAAGTATAATTTTAGAAACTTCTACTTTAGCATTAAACTTAACATATTAAGATGCGACCCACTTGTCACTTGTAAATATTTGCCTCAACTTCTTCATTAGAACAAAACACTAAAATGAACATAAATTAGTTACAAATCTTATAGTAACATGATGAGATAAATTATTACTATTGGTGAAATCCTTTCTCCTTCAATTCAGGGTCCATTCATGATTACAGATGAACTTTATCACTTTTTTAGCTTGCTGCATAATTCATTAATGATATCTATCATCTACTTTATTTCCCAACATTATATTAATGCAATGTGTAGTATAAGGAGTCCAATAAAAAGAATTATATATATATTTGCAATCTTTTCCTAGCTACTTTATAAGGAGAACCATTATCAGTAATTAAATGAACAATGCTTTCTTGCCCAATATTGTTCACAACTTCATCAAATATCTGAAACAGAGTTTCAACATTTCTAATAAGGCCCGATGCACCAATAGACTTCAAAAATAATGTCCTAGAATAAACCAAAAAATTGAAAATAGGCTCCTATCTTCTATTTATCTAACCATTATACACAATTGAACATCCATAAGTTTTCTAAGTCATTCTTCTTTCATCTAAATAACTATTTATTTCATAAACAAAGCTACTTAGAAGTTTACTTCTATAGTCATCAATTGAAGAACTTTATATCCTAAACCATAAGAGGCAATAACATTTACCATAGGCTGATAATAAGACTGGGCGGTATTGAATCATAAACCTTAATCATACCATTATCTAGCCATTTCTATGTCCACATTATGAGCCGCTTCTTTAGATTGTAAAGAACTACAAATTAAAGGTTGAGCTCTAGGAGTTATTCATAGTGCAAAAAAATTAGTCACATGTCTTTTTCTCTTGCTCACATCAAACGTAATAATTCATTCTTGTTAGGTAGGAAAACTACATTCAACATCACCATTATCATTATGACCATCGAAAAAAGAACTTCTGTTTTCAATTTCTTAGTTTAATCTTTGCCTTCTATCTTTCTCATACGGATAATCTTCAATTTTTCTTTAATTTTTCATTTCACGACATGACATACTTTCTTACAAGGCTATACATCTTATTTGATCCCAACAATATCCCTTATCTCAAGAGCCTCAGAAATCTAGGATGCCTTTTGTTTAATAGGATTTAGATCTATTAGTTGCTCTGAAGAGATATTTTGCACCAAAGGCTCTCCTTGTGTCATATTGTCTTTTTCCTTTATTATAATTGCCTCTTCTATCTCACTAGTTTACACAATAGGATCAATAGAAGGGCTTATTTTTACCGAGTTAAACTTCTCATACTCCATATTGTTTCCCACCAACTCAGTGTATGCTCCGGTGTTGAATTTCTTCCCTGTGCGCTTCTATACTCAATTAGACACCATTGGTTTCCAATTATAGGAAGTTTAACCTCAGCTTTAGCAGCTCTCCACATTCATTCGATATCAAAATAAAAATAACTTTAGGAAGTTCAACTACTTTGTTCACTTCAACATAAATTATAGCATAACAGAACTTGTCCATTCAGGTTGTTTAAGAGTAAAGACAAAGAGGTTTACCAACTGAGCTAGCTAAAAAGCTCAAACCTTCCATTATCTAATATTCCTGCAGGACATTATGGAAATAAATCTACAAAGGAAATGCTTCAATCTTGCTTCTATCTAACTTTAAACTAGGTCTTCATCTTTGTGAAAACATGGGTTGAATATAATTAACTTAATAATAAACGGTTGCAACTCGGTTGTTAAACCTAACATAAACTAATTAAATATGAAGAAAATTAATAATTTATTATTTTAAATTATTAATTTTAATTAGATTTAATTAACTTAATTGGTAATGAAGAGGTAAGTTGAATTGTCATTTTCAATATAACGCCTGCCTTTGATGTAATATGTCAGACTTGTTTTTAACGTGACTGTCACATGAATATCAATTTTATTAATTTCATGAATAAATAAGTATTTGATTAAAAAATTCAAATATAAAAAGATTAAGATAAAAAGATTGAAGAAAAAACACTTGGGTTGAACACATGCGATAAGAGTTGGAGGAACAAGTACATCATTGTCGAAACCAGAAATGCTGAACTAACATTAGCAGTTGCAATAGATAGAGAGTGATCTCTTACGCAATTTAAAGTAAAAGGAGACGAGCATTCACTCCATAGATAGAAGAAATTTAGATACTTACCTTAACAAGGTAACTAAAATGTAAACGACAGAAAAGGGAAGAGGCACAAGAATCCAACACAAAATATGAAACGCATGAAAACATGAGAAAGCTGGGATTCATCTCAGACAAAGCCATTACTACCTACTAACAAAATTATTCTCCTTAATGTGTAAAAGGGTCGTTTTTCATAAAGGGATCATAAAAGAAAATATTATATGCGTAAGTGTTTTGAAAGTAGAATAAGTACAAAGTTCAAAATCAGAACCTTTGCCCGATCCTGAAGATGACATGGGAGCTATGAAAACGAAGTTCCTTCCGCAAGGACCTGAAGATACGGCAGTACTAGGATAAGCTGTGGTTCATCGTCCATGTAATTGTTGCTCTTGGAAAAGAGGCTAGGCGCTGGTTTTGCAATTTTATCAGGCATGTATTATGACAATTTTAGTCTTTATCACTAATTCAATTATCTTTCAAATATAGAAGTAGAATAAGTAGGACAGAATCAGTTCCATTCAAGCGTCATGAGTACTGAATTACACACAAATAAATTTCCAAGAAAACTATTACTAAGGTTAGAGCATTTTGAGAATAAAATAGACAGTTTTCTAATTCAACCCAAGTCTCTGTCACTCGATGGAGGCCACCTTACTCTGCCAGCGCAGAGTTCTGCAAATTTTTCATAAACCTGTTCGTTCCTTTCCTCACAGTTTTGACTCTCTTATATATGGATAAGGAAAGGTTTTATGCATGCTGCATGCACACAAGTATTGTCAACCAAACTAAAGATCAAGGCATTATGATCAATAAAGCAATTCCGATTGATAATAATTACTTCATGATATGCAGTTGCAATTAACCATAACAATAAGCAATGTGAAGAACTCTCAAGCTAAAGGCACTTTGGTGAGTTAAATCATGTTACACATTTTTAGTACCACTATCACCCGATAACCAGACTGCCTATTGGTATGAATGAGGAAGCATGACAAAGCCACAGAAATCCTAAAAGCTCAGAATTCGATTGTCCAAGATTAGACGTGAAGAGCATTCTTGTATGCCTGGTTGCCTGCTCGGACATTGCCAGAATTGGTTGAGCATCTCAATTTCTAGATATAATAAGAAGGTAATTTGCTAGAGAGAGGGAGAATACTCATCAAATGCTAATGATTCCTTCAACTATAGCTTCATTTTTGCTTCTTCATCTCCATCAGCCTCCTTGTCATCTACAAGTACATTCACTTCTTTCCCAACTCTGTCATAGGCTTTGACCAAGGTATGGTACATTTCCCTATTCTCTGGGAACTTACTCTCCAATGAGCTCACAAATGCTTCAACTTCTTCAATATCCCCATTGTCACCAAGCCAACTCAATATGTTGGAAATCAATTCAGCTTTTGGCCTCCAGTGCACATTTTCTTCCTGTACAGCAAGAGCTTCTTTCATGCACTCAAACGCTTTTTCCATATTCTGCTTATTTGCATATGCTGCCGCAAGAATTGACCAACTATTTGGGATTGGCCTCTTCTGTTTTTGCACCCAATTTTGAAACATTCCTTCAGCCTTTTCAATTAATCCCTCCTTGCAATACCCAATAAGGAGTACATTTGGAACTCGAAAATCATAAAAGCGAGAAGATGACTCCCACTGCTCCAGCAATTTCTCTGATTCTTCAAACTCCCCAAGTTTCACCAAACAACCTAGCATGGTTATATAGTCCCTATTGACTTGTTTCTTACACTTTGCTTTCTGAAGGCCCCACAACCGCATCATTTCATCCTTATCCCCAAGACTTGCATAGAGTGAAATCAAATGATTGTAGCCCAATACATCCTTGCCCACTATTTGCTCACACTTCTTCAGGTATACAATCGCTTTCTGTTTTTCACCGACTTTTATATAGATATGGGCAACTGTGGCATAAGTTAGCCAATCCATAGAAATGTAAGGTTGGCTCTCCATTTCTTTGAGAATTATCTCCACGTTATCAAGATCATTTGTAGTTGCATAAGCGTTCATGCAAATTCTATAGCTGAGATTGTCAGGGGTCACATTATTGTCCTTCATCTCAGAAAGAATATCAGGGACTTTCTCAAACTGGCCCGTACGTGTGTAAAGGCACATGAGATCATTGTAGTTTAAAGTTGTTCCAGCAAAACCCAACTCCTTTATCTTCTGCATTATCGAAAGAGCCTTATCCACAAGGCCTTCTCGAACATAACAGTTTAGAAGAGCACCATATATTTTGTCAATTTTTTCCTCATCATCCATATTTTCTATGTAGTTCTCTGCAAATTCCAGCCCCCTAACTCTACCAATCAAATCCAGCTGTATGGCTCTGTCTGCCAGTGAAAACTTGCAAAGTTCCTTGTTACTCATCCACTCAGAAACCTGGAAATCCATAGCCCAAATATGTAAAGATTTCCACATATCTTAAGCCTAAAATTAGCTATTTAGCATGGTAACCAAGAAAACTAAAGCAAAAGCCTGTGTTTTGTTTTCCTTTCTTCTTTCTTAAGAAAGAAGAAGAGAAGAAATGCCAAATAGGTATTGGCAAGACAACAAAATAGAAGCTACATTAGATGATAGAATATCGAAGACAAAAGGTGCCTCAGAAGTTCATTTTCCTGTTAAATGCTATTTGAAGCACATCTTTCAATTCCCCTCTCATGACAATGTGTTATGCAGTGAAAGAAGCAATGCATAGCAAGGACACTCTACAATGAGACTAGAAACAAAAAAGAGCAAAACCAGTAGTAAATTGTAAAAGGTGTGGCTTTCTACATGATACTGCCCCATCATTTGTTTTGTAGACAATAAATAGTTTCCTTGCTGACTTTTGATAACCTATTATAAAATAGGTAATGGATAGAAAGCCAGCAATTGGTATGTTCATTACAAAAGAATCACTTTATAAATAAAAACAAAAACACACAGGGAAAACAAAATTATAAAAACAAATCATTTTGCATCTTAATTTACCCATTAAGTAATAAAGAAATAGTACGTTACATGAATTATAGTTTAGGTATTAAAATGAAAGGAAAATTCTACTGAACAACACTACACGAGCTCTTCCAAAAGTTAAGGAAAATTCTACAAAACTAAACGAGCTCTTCCAAAAGTTAAACTAGTTTCTCTGACAACTATTGGCTTGTTAGTTTTCAAACAGTTTCAGGGAAAAAGAAAAGGAGAAATGTCTATCAAAATGGGCCTCAAACGTTCTAGAGGGTAAGTAGCCTATTAAGTAGGCTTAAAAAGTTTTCAAAAAAATTATTTTCTGACCAACAAGTAATTCTTGCCAAGAAAAATCCTTTCTGGCAAACTGATTGTGATTCAAGCTCTAACTCACGCTTGCTTTTGCCAATCAAATGAAATCTCAAATCTGGAGTCCGTTTCTATTCCTAATCCACATTTACCAGGCACAAAATGTCGAGATTTCTACCCTTGCAGTTCATGACAAGACATTTTACAATATTCACTCAATCCAAGAACAGATCAGTTGCAATCAAATTTTTGCACGGACCACATATTCCAAACCCTGCCATAGAAACTAAACACGACATTTAACATCAAGCTCATTTTGTCACCCGACGTTTTGCCCTTGATCACAGCAGAGTCCCAGATAAAACTCGATTAAAAAAACCATCATCCATCCAAGCTTAAGCAAAAAATGTGCAGTCTAACAAAAAAACATACCAAGAAAAACCATCCCTTATCCTACACATTCACAGGCCTTTTGCACGCACCTCAAGTGCTTGCTTGTACCGCCTCCCCGAGCGAAGAGATTTGACGAGTCTCTGGAGGTCATTGGCCTTAACCTTTCTGCCCTCTTCAACCCATTTATCAAGTACAGGGATGACACTGATACGAGGGTCTCCAAGGGGGCTGATCCTTGAATAAAGGTTGTTCCTTGCAGTTGTAGCTTTGGTGCATACATTTGCTGTGCTCGTGAATTTGTGAGTTTCCTTCAAGATTCTGAATAACACGTTTGACATCGCGGAGGTGTGGAAGTTTGAGATTTGGCGTGGGTTCTACGTCGTACGAGGATTGAAACTTTGGGTTTGTTGCTTCGGGGTTTAGGGTTTAGAAGTCAAAGACCGATTTAGAATTCAAAAGCTTATCCCAATCAAGTGATGGGTTTAGGGTTGGCAAAAATAGCCTAGCCTGCCATACGATACGAGAATTGAGATTTGAGTTGAATGAGACTTCCAGCTCAAAATTTCGGTAAGTCACGGTCTAAGTTTTAAGATGAGCGCATATGTCCCGCAATGGCCCTATCCGGCAATTCACTGGTTCTATCAGCTATTTATCGATAGTTGATTCTATCAATTAATTTAACTAGTAAATTGTATAAGTTAGTTGTCAGAGATGTTTGGTAAAATTAGCTATTTATGTGTAAAATAATTTATGAGAACATGATTTTAAAAAAAATTATGAAGATATAAATATCATCATCATCATCACACCCAGTCTGAAATCCCGCAGTGTAGCGGAGTCTGGGAAGGTTTGATAGTACGCAGCCTTATCCCTATAAAATAGAAAGACTATTTTCGGTAGACCCACATGCAGATGTGATATGCAAAGTAATGATGCAGGACACGAAAATCCACCAAAGTTAAGTAAAGAAAATGCCAATAACAGACGAAGACATCCCTGAGGCATAACCCGATCTGGTAGGACCTAACACCTTGTAAAGACCTTACGCCTTTCCCTGAGTCAGTCGGCGGAAAAGGCAAATCCTACGTTTTAGGCGTCCATCACGAGGATCCTTCCCCAATAGTGGGTTGGACTTCCTATGTGGGACGTGAGTTGTTGACCCTTATTCTATCACGCCACACTTTCCTACTTCTAGCCACTACTTCCGTGAGGCCCAACTCTGACATATCTTTTTTGAGCACTTCCCTCCAGGTCTTGTAAGGCCTTCCCCTTCTCCGCTTATAGCCACTCAGATCTATAATCTCACCACGCCATACCGGAGCATCAGAGGGCATCCTGCGAACATGTCAAAACCACCTAAGCCTTATCTCTCTCAACTTATCTGCAATACTTGCTACCTGTAGTCTCTCTCTCACAACCTGATTTCGGACCCTATCCCTTATGGTAATGCCGCATATCCACCTAAGCATACGCATTTCTGCGACTACCATCTGTCTCGTGTGTCGACGCTTAGTCGGCCAACATTCGGCCCCATAGAGCAAGGTGGGCCGAATCGCCATTTTATAGAACTTTCCTTTAAGTTTTACGGGGACCTTTTTATCACACAAAATGCCTTATGCACTCCTCCATTTGCACCACCCCGATCTAATACGATGTAGTATGTCGCCATCGATATTACCATCGCTCTGCAAGACGGAGCCGAGGTATTTGAAACTTGTGTTATGTGGGATGACGTCAGTGCCAATTGCTACCTCCGCCTGTACCGTCTGGCTACCTGAGAAATTGCATTCTAAATACTCCGTCTTGGACCTGCTCATCCTAAAGCCTTTCGACTCTAACGTTTCTCGCCAACGTTCTAACTTGGCATTGACCCCCTCCTTGGTCTCATCCACCAGGACAATATCATCAACAAAAAGCATACACCAAGGTACCTCCCCTTGAATATTTTTGGTAATTTCATCTAACACTAAAGTGAACAGAAAAGGACTTAGAGACGAGCCTTGGTGTAGGCCAAACCCAATAGAGAACGCTTCTGTGTCGCCTCCTACCGTCCTGATGCTAGCCAGAGCTCCTTCATCCATATCCCTAATCACTCTGATATACGTTGAAAGAATGCCCTTTGCCTTCAAACACCACCATATGAGTTCTCTAGGAACCTGATCATACGCCTTCTCTAGGTCTACAAAAACTATATGCAAATCGCGTTGACGTTCCCTGTAGCATTCTATCAGGTGCCAAAGTAGATGAATGGCTTCTGTCATGGACCTACCAGACATAAACCCAAATTGGTTGGCCGATATCGAAGTAATTTTTCAGATTCTCCTTTCAATTACCTTCTCCCACAACTTCATGGTATGGCTTAGTAGTTTGATGCCTCGATAGTTTTGGCAATGTTAGACTACACGGGTATTAACAAACTCAACCTCCATTCATCCGGCATCTTGGCAGACTCGAGGATCACATTAAAGATCTGAGATAACCATTCCGTACCTACAACACCTCATTGCTTCCATACCTCTATAGGGATGTCATATGGTCCTACGGCCTTACCTCTCCCCATCCCCTTCAAAACTTTTGTAATTTCACCCTCGTGATCCGCCCCCAAGCGTGCCTGGTTATACATAATCTCAACCTGGGGGGTTCCCCTAACGCTATGTTTACCAATATGTCGTCGTTAAATAGTCTATGAAAGTATGTCTTCCACCTCCGCTGGATGGCTTGGGCGTCAGTGAGTACTAGGCCTTCTTCGTCACGTATTTGGTTCAAGTCCGATGTTATACGTGCCCTATCTTTCGCTATCTTGAAAATTCTTTGTGCCCCATTAATCGTATCTAAATCCCTGTACAACTTCTCATAAGCTTCTCCTTTAGCCACTGCGATAGTCTTCTTCGCCTTCTGTTTTGCCAGATTATACCTTACTCTATTAATAATCTGCTCCGCCTCCATTGCACTTGCCAAAAGATCTTTATAAACTCTCTTTTTTGCCTTGACTGTCCCCTGGACCTCGTCTGACCACCACCATGATTCCATTTTCCCCCTCCTCTGTCCTTTAGATACCCCTAGTAGTTTATTAGCTGTCTCTCTCACTACGAGGGCTATTCCCTGCCACATCCGATTTAGATCTCCACTCGCAGCCCAAGTAGCATTATTCCTGACTTGAGTCCTAAAAGCTCCGCCATGTCCCCTTTGAACCTTCCCCATCTGATTTTGCGGCCTAGCTTGGTAAATTTCTGTGCCCTCCAGCCTTTGATTTCGAAGTCCAAAACTAATAATTTATGTTGGGTTGAAAGACATGCGGCAAGGGTTACTTTACAATCCTTACACTAGGACCTGACACCTGTCCTGACAAGGAGATAATCAATTTGCATCTTATTCACGCTACTCTGAAACGTCACCAATTGTGTTGCACTTTTCTTAAAGAAGGAATTCACTATAACTAAATCATAAGCTAAGGCCATGTCTAATAAAGCAACCCCACTATCATTTCTAGTGCCGTATTCGAATCCCCCGTGAATCATTGAATAGCCGTCTGAATCCGCTCCTATATGCCTATTAAAGTCCCCCTAGAACGATCTGCTCGGTATTAGTGACTTGCAAAAGCACGCTCTCCAGCGTCTCCCAGAAGGTATGTTTTTGTTGTTCGTCGGCGCCAGCTTGAGGTGCATACGCACAAACAACCTTGAGGACCACACTGCTTAATACAATTTTTGCCATCATTATCCTATCATTGACCCTTGTGATTCCTACGACTTTGTCCATTAGTCTCTTGTCCACTAAGATACCAACCTCATTCTGCTTCTGCGTACTTCCCGAGTACCATAGTTTGAACCCCTTATCTCCTTTGCTTTAGCTCCTGCCCACTTAGTCTCCTGGATGCATGCTATTTATATCCGATACTTGTCTAAAAGCGCAACCAATTCTAGGGACTTCCTCGTGAGGGTCCCCACGTTCCAAGAGACTATCCTTATTAAGTCATCTCCGTCTTTAATCCTGGAAGGTGCGCGGACCGACCTGCTTGCACTGGTACCGCTCGCTCGTGCTGAAAGCATCTCTTCTAGCTCGTGCTTCTCACGTTTCTCGCAGGAACTAGCCTATGAAACCTTAAAAACTAAAACTGACGGACCCTACCACTGAGAGTAAGGACAAAGTTAAATACTAAGGACAAACCAAGACTGACAGGAAACTCAATTAAGGAAAATACTAGTAATAAGAAAAATACAAATAATAGTAATAATTAAATGAAATAAAACTTAGAACCAAAAATAGAGATACAACAAAAACTAGATACTAGAAAAATCAATAAATACTTAGAGAGGATTTAAGGAAAGAAAATATTATTAGGGAAAAGATGATGATGATGATGATGATGATGATGATGATGATGATGATGATGATGATAATAATAATAATAATAATAATAATAATAATAAT
>JAOTBA010000005.1:26201510-26214742 GCA_025629845.1 Erythroxylum squamatum
TCATAGATGGTATCAGAGCAAGAAGAGTTTATACGGAATCTGTATAAGTAGTTGGATTTCGGTAACGGGATCCAGCAGAACAAGTTATGGTTAAATTACAGATGCATAATCAATGGAAAATGTTACAACTAGCATTTTTCCAGCACCCTTCGAACACCATTTACTTAATTTAGTCCAACATTATATAATTTCATAATCTATTACCCATCAAAACACAAAAGACAGGAATCTATCTACATTTCTCATCCACATTTTAGGATGTTCCATTCTCATCTTATGAACATTTATCTCTTAGCTATCATCAAAACATGTTTCATTCATCAACTCAAGAAGAGTGATGCTTATACTTACTTGATTTACCCAAAACTTCTTCAATCACCATGAAACCCTTGCTCCTCAAACATATACAATCATTACCTTTTTAAGGTAGAATAGGTTGGGTTTTTAGTGACAAAATGGAGAAGACAATAAATCTTGGAGAAACAAAGTGAAAGAGTTGGACCAAAAATCAGCATGGTGAGGGTGAGAGTGAGTTTCGTGAGTGAAGAAGAGAAAGATGAAGAAAATGAAGAAGAAGAAGGAGCAAAGAAGTGCGTTTCATAAATGGACAAGGTGTTTCGTAAATGGACAAGTGAAAGACCATAATGTGGGTCAAAATGTGGGTCTTTCACTTAGTGAATTTCGTGCTTTAAAATAAATGGTGTGGTAAGTGACACTTGTCACTTGCCACATGTTACGCTCTCAAGGTCTCTTCTTGGTCTTTTATTAACTAATCCATTTGTCTCTAATTTCTATTCCAATTGTCTCCCAATTTTCAATTACATAAGTCATTAAATCCTAATGTCATTTATAAAAATTTCCATTGCCGTCTGACTCTTAGTTCTACTACTATTCATCAATTATTCTACCACTTGGCGTTTTTCTAGTCCAAAATTACCCTTAAATTCGAGAAAATTATCAAATTTTCACAAAAAAATTCGAAGTCATAAATATACTCTCCAAATCAATTCTTAACACATACAATTCACAATTCCAATTATAATCACATTTATAGATCAATTATACCCAGAAAATGACAATGAATGCATGTACAATCATTTTAGTATGCAAAACGCAATATTCACATGTGCGTATGCTAACATTATACCTGAGCATGAAATGCATTTTTCTAATCTCTCATGGCTATTTTCTGAATTACTGAAATCTAGGGTTCTAACCCTTAGTATGGAAATAGGACGTTGCAAGTATGGGAAGTTAAAGTTGGTTAAGATTGATTTACTAGAGGTGGAAGCCATTTTTTCTAATGGTAAAAAAATAGGCAAGAGAGGTAAATGTGATGGCTTGGGCTTCAAAAGGAAAGTTAGAACGTAAATGGTCTAGAAAAAAAAGGGTAAAAGGTGTTGAAAAGTTGGGTAAAGTTTGGGTGAAAATGGGGTTAAAGAGAAGGTAGAAAATATCTCACTAACCCATTGCTTTTAAATAAACTTGAAAATTTATTGAAATTAGATGATAAATTTATTCAAAACCACTAAATTGAAATGAGAATAAGCAAGATCTTGAACTTATCAAGTATTGCTAGTGCATATACAGATGGTTAACATCTTTAAGGTAGTATGGACAAGTTTATATGTTAAGAATATTTATAATGATTACAATTAAATCAAATTTGATCAAAATCCTTAGTTAATTGTGATTTAGTTGTCTTCACATTTTCTTTAGTCAAATATCTTCATTGATTTATTTAATTTTAATTATGTATATTATCTTGATTTGATTTATGTATAACTAATTTTTAGATTAGAGGAAGACATTATTTATAAATAGAAGCCTTCATTTTTGTATATAAACACTTAAGATAACTCTGAGATTGAATCTAATTTATAGGTTTGACTCTTGACTGAAGCTGATCAAATCTTAGGGAAATGGACTCAAACTTGAACTAGCTTGAATTTCAAATAAAAATTTTAGCTTAATTTAGGTTAGGTTATGTTCGTGTTAGGTTAATTAGATATGGACTAGGATCCTTAGACTTGAAATTATACTTAAGCTTAATTAAATTGAACTTTACCTTTAAACTTTTTTCTAAGCATGCTCAAATGTGATGAAAGAAATATGATTCATATTATATCACTAAAATAGGTCTGTAAGGACTAATTGCATAAGTCAAATGTAACATTTATATTGTGTTAGTGGAATAAACTTTTAAGGTCAAAGTGCATGAATTTCTTTTCTTACTCATTTGTTTTTTTATTTGGTATTAGAGTAAGGTTATACTTTATATTTATTTTTTATTTTTATTATTTGCAATTTTTCAACTAAATACAATCATATTACTTTAAAATAATCATATCAATAACCATATAGATTTAAGTTGTCTATTGCATTATTATAATCATACATGATGAAATTGCTTGGCATGAAATTTCACTTGCATAACTCATCATATAAACGAAATTTTCTTGTCTTATTAATGACTCACCATGTAAGCTAAAGTTTAAAGCTAGCTTAAGATATATGCCACATCAATAATTCCCCATGTAAATTAACGTCTCTTTTCTCAAACTTGACTCTGGATAGCTATTACTTGAAGTAGAAAAAATAGTTTTTTGAAAGTTGAATAAATGAAATTAAAAAATATGGCATGTCGAAGTTATAAATATAGTAGAATGCTAAAGAGCCCTTTACTCAGGTAAGGATGACCCAAGCAATGAAACATGCAACATATCAAGCTAAAAACAACAAATTCTATAAAAATGGATATGGATCACTCTACTTTTCCTTTAGCAAGAGAGCTTGGAGTTAAAGACACCACAACTACCTTATTTTAGAGCCTAAATGATTAGTAAATTCCTTAGCAAGAACAAACATTCTAAACTTAAACAACATCTTCTTCAATGTATCTCTAGTGTTGGTAGGTTCATTTCTAAAAACCCTCTTGTTTCTTTTGTACTAGACACCATAAACTAGAACTCCAATGCAAGCTTAAACAAATAAGGAGAAATAGGAATGTAATCAAGTTTATGGAAGATGAAGTTGTCCAGAAGTATAAGAGTCAAAAAAGTATAAGAAGAATTACCTTTGAATGCTTCTCCAAATAATATGGAACTGAAAATAAAGTTAAGGAAATATCAGAGGAGGTGATAGCTGAACTCAAAAAGATTTTAGATTAGGACAGGGAGGATTTAGTAAGGAAGGTCACAAGAGAAGACATTAAAGAGGCTATTTTTCTCATTAAATCCTGATAAATCTCCTGGGCTAGATGGACACAATGATAAGTTCTTTAAAAAAACCTAGGATATTTTGGGGTTCGGAAGTAATTGGAGCAATATAAGATTTCTTCCTCAAGAGGTCTCTTCTTAAGGAATGGAACAAAACATTTGTGTGTCTAATACCTAACCAAAGCAATGCTACAAAGTTAGAACACTTCAGGTCAATTGCTTACTACAATATTCTTTATAAAACCATCACTAAGATACTAGCAAACAGAATCAAAACGAGTATGGGGAAGATAATAAGTCCTGAATAGAATGCTTTCTTGAATGGAAGTTCAATGACTACAAATATTATGCTTTGTCAGGAACTGCTACAAGGGTACCAATAAAAAAGGAAATAGAAGAATTCCATAATCAAATTCGACCTTGCTAAGGCATATGACTCGATCAATTGGAGTTTTTATTTTTATAATTCTTAAAGCTGTAGGTTATCTTGATTTGTTCAAAGGTTGGATTGAAGAATATGTGTCCTCAACTTCTATAGCTATTCCTGTTAATGGAGAACCTACCAGATTAATTAAAGTAAGGAGGGGCTTAAGGCAGGGGGATTCTCTTTCCCCCTAACTATTTGTTCTTTGTATGGAAGCCTTATCCATCCTTCTTGCAAGGAATATAAGAATACACTAAGAGTTCCAATATCACCATAAATGTAAGGGTATGAAGCTTACACACCTTGCCTTTTGTTAATGACCTTTTGCTATTTTGTAGGGCTGAAAAAACACTCTATCAGTTTACTTATGAATACAGTTGAGGAATTCCAAGAGATCTCTAGGTTAAAAAGCAATCCTATGAAGAGCAACTTCTATTTATCTAGTAATTCTATTAGAGAGGTAACTACAAAGGTTATAAAGATGGGGTTCAAGCAATGGAGCTTACCACTCAGATACCTAGGAGTACCAATATCCTAAAGGAAAATAATAGCAGTAGATTGTAAACGTTTGTTGGAATCTATGAATGGAAGAATGAATCAGTGGACTAACAGGTTCCCAAGTTATGGGGGTAGAATTCAACTTTTATAATTGATCTTGAGCAATTTAACAAATTATTGGATCAACCACCTGTCATTTTCTAAGAACATCCTCAAGGAGGTAGATAGAAAACTCAGAATGTTCTTATGGAAAGGAGTGAATCAGGGCAGAAGCAAAGCTAAATTGGGCTGGAATAAGATCTGTAAACTAGAAAAACAGGGGTTTGGGTATAAGCTCTTCAAGGCTTATTAATAAAGATAGCTTAGCAAAATGCTTGTGGTGGCTATGTAGAAAAAAGGAGGAACTATGGGTAAAGTGGATACACAGTAATTTTATAAAAAAATAGTAGCATTTGGGTTCTGAAACAAAAACAGGAAATGTTAGGAATGTTTAGGGAAATTCTGGAGACAAGGTAGTGAATGTAGAATTTGGTGGTTCATAAAATAAGAAATGGAGAAAGCACTCTCTTTTTGGTTTCAAAACTGGCTTTACAGGGGTCCCATCTATAAAGTGGAAGATTTATAGCTCTTAAGGCTGGTGATGAGGGTAGGAACTAAAGTGAGCAGCTCAATAAGAGATAATCAATGGAAATGGCCACTTTATAGTAACAGATACTTGATATGTGCTTAATTGATTATGCATTTATTCCATACACTTAATGTTTAATGATATTAAATGCTTAAGACATTCACTTTAGTTCATATTTGGTTTTAGGTATAATTCGGAAGTAAAAGAGATAAAGTGATATAGGCATTCTTTGTTTTTACAAGCTACGTTAGCCAAATAGCCTACCGTTAGATATGAATTTTCCTTTTGTTAAACTCCCTTGATGTTTATTAGCCTTTCTTTTTGTATTAACCACATCACTTGCTCTTAAACTTAAACAAATTTCCTACCCAAGTGACAGTACGTGTTGAGACTGAATCCACAGGTAATGTTCGGTTAATTTTCATAATGAAATTAATTGATGTAAGGAAAAAATAAAAGGGGAAATTTTGGATTTTTAGCAATTTAGAAAATAAAATAAAAGAAAACTATCGAAAACAAATTAAAACAAGCGATTAAAAATGATTAAATTATCAAATATAAGTTAGGTTTGGTTCCAGGTTCAATCTCAACCTAAACACAATCAAGCACATTTCATCATCCTAGCATCTTTACAACTCTATTCAGACTATCAATCTGAGACTAATAGAATGCTCTACCGATCCCGGTTTTTCCTTAGGTTTTGTTTAATCAAGATGCAATCATTAATTAAACCTAACTATCGAATAACCTAGGATACGGTCTTTAGATTTAATTTAGCAGCCGCATTATGATGTGAAAAACGATCAATATAAGTAGTAACCTTACACGTTCAAGTTATCTAACCTAAGTTATGTTGTTCTTAATGATAGGGGATCATTAGGTGCTATTAACAAACATCAAAAGTAACAATTACAAATTACATTCAATGTTTTAGCATTAGGTTTGAAATAGAACAATCAAAATAATGTATTAAGATCATTCACCCCAAATCTTGATCAAATCAGCACCAATAACACAACAATCCGAAAAGAAATTACAAAATTAAAATGATAAAATAGCTTAATCATGACTTGGCAACGTCATCCCCGTTAAACTGGCTCGGAAACTTAGCCCTCCATCTCCATCCTCAAGCTATCACTATTAGCCATCATCTCCATCTTCAATGTTGAAGAATAAAGAGAAAACTCCCAAAAAATCGTTGCTGCTTGAAACCTTCCTAAAAAAATTAAGACCACACCTTTAGTTCTAACGCCTCCTTCTATCTGTTTATTTCTCCTTATTGGTCCACGCTACTGTTATATTCTTCCCTTCTGTTTTTAAAGCCAACGTATATTAAAACCCTCATTTTACTTCTTTGCTACTGTGCGACTGCATTTTCTCTTGGCTTATGTCTCTATACTGTGCGGTTTGCCCTCCTTGCTAGCGTGGTTGTACGCCCACCTACACATCATTTTGGTCCTCATTAGTATGTCAGCTACTGTGTTCCTTCTTGTGTTGCCTGTCATTTTTCTTCCTTCATCCCTCGCATCTGCATTGGTTTGTTTTGGTGTGTATTGTTTTGCTCTTGACTGTCCCTCTGCTGCACTATGTCGTTTACTTCTACATTGCATATCTTGCTGTATATGTTTTGATTTCTTCTTTGCGTTGTACTCCTTCCCAGCTGTTGTTTTTTATTTGTGTTTCATTGCCACTTGTGCCTTTTTGTCCTCACCAGCTGTGTGTGCTACTTCTATTTCATGCTTTTTCTTCTAACCGTGAATTTCACATTGGGCCATGCAAAATTATTCAATTTCCATGCACGTACTGTGAGCAACTTTTTTGTGTTTTCATTTTTTCTTGTCTTCTCCTGCTCTAATTTTCTTCTTCTTACTCCATGAAGACAAGTGAGTATTAATCTTTAGAAAATGACCAAAATATCGTGCTTTTGACTCCCTTTAACTTCTTTGCTTCCGAATTGTGCCTAAAATCACATATGATTCAAAGTAAGTATCTTAAGCATTTTTAAAGAAATAATCACTAAGTGTAGCATATCAAATGAATCAAAATTTAAACATATATCGAGTTCCCCTACACTTAGCCTTTGACTATCCTTAGGCAAATCGTCAAAGCCAAAATCACAAACGAAAACTTTTATTCATTTTCCATGTTTCCTAAGAATAGATAGCCATAAGTAAAGATGAATGACTTTCAAAACCTAAAGCAAAAACTCAACATTCAAAGCTTCTACTCATGATCAATCAATATTAACCACCTTTAGAAACTGAGTAATCTAGAGGTTAACTTGGATAAAAGATGTTTAAAAAAGATATTTCCATGGGTACACTCAAACACCATTCATGATCATAACAATCCATAACGTTGCATATCATTTCATTTCTCCACTACTAAAAGTCACATGCATAATCATGAATCAAAGGACTTTTCTAGGGTTGTCATGTAGGCAAAGGATGAGATGTATTTTGGTTAATGTAGCATAAAATCCATCAAGCTAGTGAAGTAAAAGTAATACCCAATGAGATATCAAGTGCATAAGTTAACATTCATTCAAAATCGATATCGTCAGCTAAGAAGAATGCAACAACTATGTTTCAAAACTCAATTCATCTCTCACACCTTAATCCATATGAACATAACACAAAAAGTGTTCCATCCAAAACCACATCCACCTTATATGCAATATATTCAAACACCCAATCAATATAACTTAAGGAGGATAAACTATTAACAACTTTTCATAACAATTGTATTTCCTCCTTGATACTTTTATTCAAACTCACATTTTTTTCAAAAATAAAGTGATAGAAGCTACATCAACATAGGATTCATAAATGGACTTTTAACAAATATAACCAACCCATATGTAAGTATACACCCACACTTAGACTTTTGTACAATCATGTTCATCAAGATTAACAAATGCTCCACTAGCTTTAAGGCTTAGGTAGGGTATTTGTTTAGGTGGATGTAATATGGTTTATATAAAAGAAAAGGCTAACAAAGATCAAAGGGGGGTTAGAAAAGGAAAATTCATGCAAATGGGTGGCTATTTGGCTAATGTAGCTCGTAATCAACAAAGAATGCCTAATCTTTTTCATGAAAATGCATGTGATAAAAATGTGGTCTCGAATAAAAAATCAATGCAAAGTAAAGATGTATATGTCACAAAGGTCACACATAACAAAAGATAGCGAGACTGATATGAATCTATCAGTCTAATATGGCTCAAAACCTCACTGGTTTTTGTCTACCACTAGTCACCATTCTTCTAAGAATAATGCATATTTACCAATCACAAGAGCAAAAGTACATGCCAAATTTTGCTATTAATTATGACTAAATAATCTTAAAAGCAATAGAAAACAAGAAAATTTTCAAATTTGTTTGTTTGATTTTGAAAACCACCTAAGAAGTCACATAAGCTACAATTAAGCTCAGAAACATGCATAAAAACTAATATACCCCACCCCCACACTTAAAACTTACATTGTTCTCAATGTAAAATTAAATGCAAGAAATGGAGCAGTTCACGAAAATAATAAAAGCAAAAATGTAAAAGATAGAAATTAACTCCCTTTGGGTTGCCTCCCAAGCAGTGCCTTTGTTTAACGCCGTTGGCTCAATGTCCAGCTGCGTGCATCAAGTGACATCGGTCACATCCTCCAGCATCAACACCTCCAAATACCCCGTTTAGAAGCCCTTATAATACGACTTTAAGTGATGACCATTCATTCTGAATGTCTTGTCAGTTTTTAGATTCCGTATCTGTAATACACTAAAAGAAAAGACATGAGTGATAACAAATGGAACAACCCAACGAGAACCCAACTTACCTAGAAAAAGTTTGAGTTTGGAATGATATAGTAACACTTTCTGGCGAGAAGCTCTTCCTTAAAATCATCTTATCATGAAAAGCTTTCGTCCTCTCCTTATATATCATTGCATTTTGATATGATTCATTCCTCATCTCTTCTAACTCTTGAAGTTGCAACTTCCTATGCACTCCAGCATCATCCAAAATCATGTTGAATCTTCTAATAGCTAATATACTTTATGTTGTAATTCCACTAGAAGATGACATGGCTTCCCAAACACTAGTCTATATGCGTGACATCCTAATTGGTGTTTGTAAGTCATCCTATAGGCCCATAATGCATATTCTAGTCTTAAGCTCCAATCCTTCCTATTGGGTTGCACAATTTTCTCCAAGATTAACTTAATTTCTTTTAAGACTTCAGTTTGCCTGTTGGTTTGGGGATGGTAAGTAATGGAAACCTTGTACGTGATGTGATATTTTCTAAACATTGCTTCCATCACCCTGTTGCAAAAATGGGTTCTTCTGTCACTAACGATTGCTTTTGGTATCTTGAACCTAAAAAGAATGCTAGCCTTAACAAAATTTGTAACAAATTTTGCATCATTAGTCCTGTTGGCTTTGGCTTCCACCTATCTAGAAACAAAATCTACTGTAAGTAATATATAAGTAAAGCCAAAAGATGGAGGGAAAGGTCCCATAAAATCAATGCCCCAAACGTCAAAAATTTCAAAAAAAAAAGTAAAGGAGTCTGTGGCAATTAATCCTTACAAGACAGGTTACCTGATCGTTGACATCTATCATAGGATTTGTAGAAGGTATATGCATCTTTAAATAATGTTGTCCAGTAGAAGCCACTCTCCAGAACTTTACGAGCTATCCTTTTCAGTCCAAAATGTCCTCTGCATACATAAGAATGACAGAAGGTTAAGATTAAGAATGTTTCATTTTTCGGTACAAACCTTCTAATAACTTGATTTGCATAGTGCCTCCAAAGATACGGGCCATCCCATATGTAATGCTTCGCTTCACTCGATAGGTTATCCCTTTGAGCCTTTGACAAACCAATAGCTAATTCGTTAGTAACTAAAAAATTTGACAATATCTGCATACCATGGTGGTGTTGCCTCGGTTGAAAACAATTGCTCATCCAGAAAGGTTTCTCGTAGAAGGATATCATCTTCTTCCTTAATCAATCAACTGAGATGGTCTGCTACCACATTTTTTGCCCCTTTCTTATCTCTAATTTCCAAGTCGAATTCTTGAAGGAGGAGAATCCATCTGAATAGCCTCGGTTTTGCTTCTTTCTTCGTGAGCAAGTATCATAAAGCTGAATGATCAAAATAAACAATCACTTTAGCACTAAGCAAATATGATCGAAACATTTCCAAAGCAAAAACCACAGATAAGAGTTCTTTTTCAATTGTCAAATAATTCAATTGGGCTAGGTTAAGGGTCTTAGAAGCATAATAGATGGCAAACAAAGCTTTTCCCACTCTTTGTCCTAGAACTGCCCCTATTGCATAATCACTTGCATTGAATGCTTCATTGCATTTCTCGTCGAACTCAAAGGAGACATCTTATTGAAGAAGCTTGCATAGTGGTGCGACTATCTTTGAAAAGTCCTTAATGAACCATTGATAAAAGCTTGCAAGTCCAAGAAAAAAACGCACTTCCCTCACAGTAGAGGGGTAAGGTAAAGAAGAAATAAGATCAACTTTAGACTTGTCTACTTTAATACCCCTAGCAAATATTACATGGCTTAAAACTATACCTTGATCTACCATAAAATGATATTTTCCCCAATTCAACACAATGATAGTTTCTATACATCGTTCCAAGATAATGAAAAGATTCTCAAGACATTCATCAAAAGAAGATTCATAACACTAAAATCATCTATGAATACCTCAATAATCTTCTCAATATATTCGAAAAAAATGCTTACCATACACCTTTGGAACGTGGCGGGTATGTTACATAGTTCGAATGGCATCCTTCAGTAAGCAAATGTACCGAATGGGCAAGTAAATCTGGTTTTCTCCTGATCTCTAGTGCGATCAAGATCTGAAGATAACCTGAAAAGTCATCTAAAAAGCAATAATAGTCATAACCAGCCAAATCTCTTAAGAATTTGATTAATAAAAGGAAGGAAAAAGTGGTCTTTACGATTAGCATAATTTAACTTTCTATAATCAATACATACTTGCCACCCGATTGGCACTCGGTGGGAACCAAATCACCTTTCTGGTTTGTCACAACAGTGATTTCAGACTTCTATGGAATCACCTGGCCAGGACTTACCAACTTTCTATCAGAGATTGGGTAGATAAACCTAGCATCGAGAAGCTTTAGCACCTCCTTCTTCACGACTTCTATCATTTGAGGATTCAGCCTACGCTGAGCTTGCCTCGTGGATTTTGCCTCCTCCTCCAACAAGATGCGGTGCATGCAAATAGATGGAATTATCCTTTTGATATCTGCAATAGTCTACCCAATGGCCTTCTTATGCTCTCTCAGCATTCGAACGAGCCTCCCCTCTTGATTTGAAGTTAACTCCTCCGAAATGTTGACTAGAAGAGTTTGCTTATCTCCCAAATAAGTTTATTTGAAGTGTGTAGAGAGTGGCTTCAATTCCTATTCTAGTGCCTGCACATCAGAAGGTAACAACTTCTGGTGAGATTCAGATAGTTTTATAGAAGCCAAATCATACCTTTTTGGAGAAGTCTCTAATGATTCCAAAGTGCTATCATTTCCATCAGCGCTTCTCCCATCTCAACATCATTATTAGCTTTTACTTCCATTTTTTTGGTCAAGACCGTTTTCAAATGATCCTTGGAATTTAATTTAAACATTTCCTATACTAAATGATCAATCAAATCAACAGAAAAAAACACAATGATCATTAGGAGGATGTTTCATGGCATCAAAAATATTGAAATGAATCACTTCCCCATCAAATTCCATCGTGGGGGTGCCCTTATAAACATCTATCTTAGTTTGAGCTGTATTAAGAAATGGTCTCCCCAATAAGATAGGTGTCATATTTTATGAAGTGTCATCATTCATATCCATAACATAGAAATCTACAGAAAACACTAACTTATTCACCTGTACCAAACACATCCTCACCCACACCATCAGGATAAGAATTAGTATGGTCAGCCAATTGTATTATCACACTCTTTTCTTTCAAAAGACCCAAATTCAAAGAAGCATAAATCGAATGAAGCATCATATTAATCAAAGCACCCAAATCCAACATAGCTTTATTGATCACAATATTCCCAATTTTGTAAGGAATGGTAAACATACCTAGATACCTGCATTTTGAAGGCATCTTCTTTCTAAATATCGCAGACACATTCTTACCTATAATTACTTTTCATCACCCCTCAATTTCTTCTTATGTGTACGTAGTTCTTTTAGAAATTTGGCGTACCTTGGTACTTGCTTGATGGCCTCGAGCAATGGTATATTGACTTACACCTTTTGAAAAGTCTCTAACATTTCTTTGTTGTAACATCTCACCCCCGTCGGGAAGGGTAAAATAGTAAAGTGGCGAAGGTCGAGAGTGATTAGGACTAATTGGAAAATATCATGCATACTGGTATTAGTCAACAGTGAAATTTTGCACATGAAAAATAACTGGACATGCATTCATGATTATTTCCCGGTATTGTGCCTAGACTGAATTGTATTGTGAATAATGTGGAAATTGTGTTTAAAATTTTATTGGAGTGGTCCATTGTGTGTTTTGCATTTTACGGGAATTATAGGAATTTTTCTGGAATTTTCAGGAGAAAATTTCCGGACCGGAAAAATCGCCAAGTGGCGAACCGGTTGATTTTCAGTAGTGAAAAGTACTGTCAATTGGGATTATTGAATATGTTTGTTGGGACCGAAAGTGGACCCTTAATCAATGGATTGAAACTTGTTGGTTTTTGGATGATTTGAATGGTAAATTGTCTTTTTGCTTATTTTGTCCTTGTCTTCAAAAATGCCAAGTGTCCTACTTTAGTTAATGGCTTTGTCTTCTTGCTCTCCCTCACACTCGGCAACTTCATTGATAAGGAATTGAAAAGTTAACTTTTTTAGCCTATTGCTTCATTCCACCCGAAACCTCTCATTCTTGTCCTCTTCGTTGCCTTTCTTCAATTGTTCTAGTCTCCTCCTCCACCTAAAGTGCTTCCTCTCTCATATATGCTAGCTTAAATGTTCTTCCCCTTTTCTATGATGCAAACCGTGCATGGGGATGAGAGTGAGTAAGTTGTGATTGGTTGCTTAGTTAAAGAATTGAAGAGTGAAGAGTGGGAAGCTATAATGCGGTAAGTGTATGTTTTAAGCCTTGTTTATGAATTTAATGACTGAATTAGTAGTTAGATGC
Source organism: Erythroxylum squamatum (assembly GCA_025629845.1). Lineage (NCBI taxonomy): Eukaryota > Viridiplantae > Streptophyta > Magnoliopsida > Malpighiales > Erythroxylaceae > Erythroxylum > Erythroxylum squamatum. Next base: position 26,214,477 of record JAOTBA010000005.1, read on the forward strand.
ATATTGTTCATGAAATATGATTTATATATCAAGAAACATATGGATTGATTGTTGGGTATACTTGTGTAAGAATTACTAAGGTTGAACATGATTAGTATATGCCTTGTGTATGTTGAAGTGATTGTAGTGATCTTAGAAGACTAATACTTAAAAGAAATTGATAAGAACATGATTGTGTATGATGCTGCCATTTTAGGTATTGATATTGAAGTGAAGTGTTTGATGAAGGTTAGGGTGAATGAATGAGTTAAATTGAGTGCTAATTG
>JAOTBA010000005.1:26237707-26259746 GCA_025629845.1 Erythroxylum squamatum
ACAACAACAACATTATTGGTATTAATACAGAAACCCAAGTTACAAACCAAACATCATTTTTTATACCCATTCCTATTTCCATTCCCATTCCCATTCCCTTTAACTATTATACCCATACTCATTCCCAAACCTGTGCTCAAACCAAACGCCCCCTAAGATTAACAACATATTAACCATGTTTGGTTATGTCTTCAGACATTATATTTGAGTTGTTTTGAAAAATGGATCAATAACATTTAATTTTTATAAATGTATACTATAAGATATTCACATCTAATGTAAAATATATGGAGTTATAGTATTGAATGTATATATTTATGGTTTGTACGAATTAGGACTACAATATAACTCAATGTAACTAGAGGATGATTTTGTGTCAACATTCTATCCTAGTATCCTTCTATGAAGGTTGGTTTTATATAACTTGAATCTAATTATATGTTAATTTGGTTGATATGACATGATAATTTAGGGTGTAGATGGACAGGTTTAGATTAATAAGGGATGAATGTTTAAAAGATTGATGATTTGGATTATAATTTGCTTGAGGACATGCAAAAGCTTAAGTGTGGGGATATTTGATAAACAATTAATTGACTATATTTATATACTCACATTTAGTGTGTTTTGCTTGTTATTTAATCTTTTATAGTATTTTTGGTACTTATTTTGCTTCAAGTGTGTTTGTAGATGATAGTTGCCTTTATAGACTAAAAAGAGAAGAATTCAGGTAAAATTGAAGCATAAAATGAAGATTTAAAGCAACTTTAGAGATACACAGTCGCATATATTATCTATGTAAGTCACTATAAATGTATAGAGCTTCGAAGACATTGTTTTTGCCTGTGTGGAGATACACGTCTGTGTATGTTGACATAAACGATGTATTTTGCTTCTGTAAGTTTCTGTGATTGTGTAATGTCATAATTAAAGTTTTTGCGATCATGTAAAGTGGCGATTTAGAGGAAATTTTAAGATATACTGTCATAATGGGGGGAGCGTTTTAGAATCATATTAGACACCATAGAAGAAGCAATTATGAACAAAGGACAAGGAAAACATGAAAATTACATCACAAGATCTGATAGTCCTTTAATCCAATTGCAAGAATATTTCATTAAAGACAAAAGGGGGATATAGAAAATGATTTTTTTTATTTGTTCTTCTAAATATTTGATAATATATTTGTTTTCTATGTTTGGGAACTAAATTGTTTAGTGCCTAGGTGTGTTAAACCCTAATTTGGGATGATAATATGATATAAACTTTTATTCAATGCAATTTTATTGATTTATTTATTGCAATTAAATTATGCGTTTATATTTTTGAACTGATATATTTGGAATAATAGTCTAATGTTTGATTTCATATGATTGAGATTGAGAAATCTTTTCATGTGAATAGATCTGCCATAGTTGGAAGGAGTTACAAGCGAACTTAGAGATAGGTCGACATAAATCCTCTAGATTATGGTCAAATCTAATAGTAAAATTTACAAATCGAGTAATGCAATCTTATGGCAGTTTTAACTAGAAAGAGATTTCAGTCAATCAACCGAGCATTAGTTGTTAATAGTCTTGAGAAAAATATTAACATAAGATAAGAATTTCCATAGTCTAATAAGTAATAATTTAATTTCATGATAAAGGGCTAGTGTTTAAGACATCTTAGTGGGATTCATCACCTAGGTTCTACTTATTTGATATTGACTAATTGTAGTATTTTCTTTATCCTAGATCATTATTGTGTTAACTTTAGTTTAATTTGTTTAATTTAATTTTTAATTAAATTCACAACATGATTTGATGGTTAGATAATAAAAAAGGTTTAATACCAGTACTTACAATCCTCATGGGATCGACTGATACTTGTCAATGCTAGGTACTGCCACACCATGTACTTACTATTAAAACTTATAATTTTTATAAGCACAAAACAAAATTAAACAGTTGTAGGTGGCAAAAAAAAGTTATTGCAAAAGACAAATATGTTAATTAAGCCAAAAAATTGTCAATTTATATGTAAAGGAAATGGTTGCTTGTCTCTTCCACGTTGATGTGACACATTCATCATTTTGTTGGAACTTTAATTTGAAAACTATCACTTTTGATTTGCAACATATGTTTATAATATTTTTTGTGTATATTTTGACATTGTCATCTACTATCAAGTCTTATTTTTATGTTCAAGCTAACTTTTCTGTTATCTAACAAGCAAGCATGGCAATATGGTATGAACAAACTATTTCCATACTATTTATTTATTATTTTTCTAGTAGGAGCATTGTTGTTTGAGTAAGGTTCATTGGAATTTTTCTATAATAATCAAGTATGATAAATGTAAGTTCTAAATGGAAAGACATCTACATAAGTTGTAAAGATTTTGGTATAATAAAGTTTTGAGAGTTGCAAATAAATGTATGAGATTTAAGTGTCAGAGCTATGAAAAAGAAGATCCAGATATTTAGAGGCTTTTGATGTAAATTATTAGTAAAAATAAAACAAAATATAGAGATTAATATGATCCAACTTGGTTAGTATTTGTTCATAGTAAGAGTTGTCGTTGTTTAGGGACAAAAAAGAGTGAAAATAAGAACAAGGAAGAATATCTAGTGTCCCTGTTCCAACACTAAACTTTCATTTTGGCAAACATCCATTTAGTGCATATTATTTATTAGTACATGTACTCGTGACTATTTAACATATGTTGGTATCTGTTATATCATCAAATAGTATATTTTATATATTATATTAGTCTTTTGTGAATAATATTGTGGTATTATAGAATGATTAGGAATGACAATGGTGCCTCGAGCTTGACTAAAATATTTTTAAAGCCTAAGCCTAGCCTAAAGTATGATTGGGCTTGAGAGGCTTAACCCAAGTAACTTAACTGAGCTCAGTTCCAATCAGACTTATCCTAAAACTTATTGATGTCCATTAAAAATCCTAGAAGTAACTTATATATTTAAGAACCAAATATAAAATGGTGGATATAATATTGTGGTTGGTTAGAAATGAAAAAAAAGATTCAAAGGTTTAAATAAGAAAAAGAAACCATTGCTAATCGAAGTTATATCCTTCAACTTGATCCTCATGTTATGAATATATCCTTCAACTTGATCCTCGTGTTTTGAATAGATGTATATAAACAATTGTATAAGATATGTCATGCATTAGTGGATGATTACGTAAATCATACTCTTCATTAACTTTAAAAATCCTGAATGTTATTATTTACTATAAAGCCTATTCCATTCAATTTCAATTATTTATGCATAGCGGTATGGTATTTTTTGTAAGGAGTTATGGTATGATATTGAAAGGGTCATGGCTTACTAGCTTTTCTATTGTTTTATAAATCCATAATTAATGGTAAAGTTGTTAAATAATCTTGTAAATTTCAATATTTTTCATGTCTATTTAGATAAATCAAAAAATGACTTTTTTGTATTGAACGTTTGTCGATTTAGGTAATATGAATTGACATATAATTAAAACAAATTAGAAGTTGCTTTAAGATTTTTTAACTTCCAATTTTCTCTTATCAGGTCAAAAATATCATGAATTGGAAATTCTTATAATAATGCATTTTGTCTAGTTAGGAAAATTCACAAATATGTTTATCCATTTTATTTTAAATTGAGCAACTTATGAATGTATTATGCTTCCAATATAGGGGTGGTAATGGTAGTGTTTCTCAGGACACACCTGACAACGCAACCATGTTAGTGGTCGTGCTAAGCTCTAGGTACATCGACAAAATGACCAACTGCACACAGCTTAGAATACGAGTGTTTTATGAGCTATGTTTTTATGTACACTCCTAACCATACAACCATATTTTCAATTTTATAGGGCTACACGCATAGGCTAGTTGATTTACAACACTTTTCTTGTAACATAGTTTTATCACGGATCATGTTTCTCTTAACAGGCTTGCCAACATGGTTGTGTTATTGGTTGTGCAGGAATATGTGTACATAGGTTGGTTAACTCACCACACATGACCTAGAATACGGGTTGTCATGGGCCGTATTTTTATGTAATGCCTAATAAAATGGTGCTTACGCTGCGTATGGTTGCTGTCTCCGTTGTCTGGAGACGGAACGGAACAAAAATTTGAAGACGGAACGGAAAAAAAAAATTGGAAACAGTGAGGAAAACAACCACAAACCCACAACTCTCACACAAGTAATAGCATAAACAGTCTAACAATAACAATTTCATATGGACTTTGCATATTTCTAAAATTAAAACTAATGAACTAACTTCAGGAGGACGCTGCCACAGACATGGGACAATTCAGAATTGTCAATATAAGAAAACACTGCCAAATATTCATCCACAAACATAAGCCATACTGCAAAGTTCCCAAACACAATCACATTCATGATAGCATAACCCAAAGTCTCCAAACACTCTCACATACATGATAGCATAATGCAGATTAATCTCAGAAAATTTTAATTACCTGTCAAAAGAAACACAAGATACTCTTTGGAGCTTTAGCAACCTCTCACCGATCAACAACAACCCAACTAACCTTAAACACAAAATAAGACAAAGGTTAAAAGCTTTAAAAGGAAACCACCGGATGAATCAAAACAAAAAAAAAATTGTCGATCTGTTTAAATCAACCGTTACAAACTGTAAATGGAATAGAATCCCATTGATCTGCAAGCATCGAAAACTATTCCACGATACTATAAAAAAATCCCAGAAAGAATCCCATTTGACGTTTCAACAAAGACGGAGACTCTGAAAGAAACAGGGAGAGACAGGTATTGGAAGACCCAACAAAATCAAGGTTCCCATTCCTCTAACAAACATAATCCATTTCCGACCCAAGACAAGAAACAGAGAAGAAGAAGACTATTGACATCCATAATGCAACCAAACAAACCTCGAGACGAAGGTGTTGGGGAAGAAGGGCCGTGTGCGAGAGACAACGTGCGCTGGTTGTGGGTCGACAGAAAGAGGAGTGATGGGGTTGTGGGTCGACAGAAAGAGGAGTGATGGGGTTGTGGGTCGACAACGGACGAGGAGTGGTTCGACGATTGAGGGAGACGGAGGTGAGCCGGACAACAGAGATGGGGCTAATTTGGACAACGTGTGACCTAACGTTTTGGAGACAGAGACATAATGTCCCTTGTCCTTCGATTTTGGGAGATATAAAAATTGCTGTCTCTGTCATCCGGGAACAGATCACAAAAAGTCGGGGACAGCAATCAAACAGGTACAGATGACAGGATTTGTTTGTTTTGTGATCTGTCCCCAGTGATGGGACAGCAACTATACATAACATTATAGTCGTGTTCGACTATGGGGGATGTGTATTAAATCGAGCATTATTATGGTCACGCCAATCAATTTATTTGGTCTTATGAGGGTAATTTTAAAGCAAAGGCAAACATTTGCAGACTTTCACGTATCCCGGAATTCCAAGCCTGCTCATTCATCAATTTCGGATTTCATGAGGTTAGTATTAGTAACGTATACTACAAGAAAATTTAGTTTCAACAACCAAATTATCAACAACCATAGTAAAATGGTTGCTACTTATATACATTTTGCAACCAAAAATTATTTGGTGGCAATATGTATATTACGTATATTTTTTACCGATCAATCAATACTTGGTAGCTATAGATGGTTACTAAAACTTACAATTCATGAATAATAATATAACGACCAAACTTAACAATTTTAGTGACAACTTTAATGGTCGCTATAGAAAATTATTAATAACAACCAAATTAACAACCAACTATTGAGTGGTCACTACAAGTATTTCAAATTTTCCATTAGCAACCAATAAATTTGGTTGCTAAATTTACATGACTTCTTTACAGCAACCACATTATATGATTGCTAAAGAAGTATTTATAGCAACAAAATAATTTGTCGCTAAGTATTTTAGAAAAGATGAAAAGAGTTCTTTAGATTCGGTCCATATAGTTTAAATTAGTTTAAAGGTTCGTTCTTATAATAATTAATTATTATAATTTAATTTATATTAATTTTTATAATTCAAAATATATTTTCATTTGAGGAAAGAAGTTATCTAATAAAAATTTATTGTTTGGTAATTTCATATTTCATTTACCTTTAGTTAATTAAATTAGTGAACTTTTATTTAGTACAGAAATATACACATATTACTTTCAATATCTTTTCATTAAAAAAATCAAAAGTTAAGCATAAATTTTTAGTTTACAATCTAACTTGAAAAGTTAAATCTAGCAAGAGATGCTAAAAGCTCAAAAATTGAAAATGAAAGCCAATATATTGTGACTTTTGTAGGAATAACATTAAAAACAGGGGGATTATAAAGAACATCAATTTTGGGTCAATGTCATTAGCGGCAATACCTCTCTCCAAGGAACAAAGGGGAAAAAAGAATTATATTAGTATATGCGTAATGGGAAACATATATAGACCCAAACATATGTTCTTGCCAAAATTTCTAATGCTACATGAATTATAAATATGAAACACGAATTAAAAAAAAGTTTCAATCAATGTCTAAACGAGATATAGTGTAAACGTAAAAAAGAATCCTGAAAGCTAACAATAGAAAATAGCATATTACTGTCATATGAGTCCTAACACATTTAAATCTTCTCTTAATATTTCTTTCAATCTACTTTCCTTTCATTGATCCAATAAACAAAACAAAATAATAATAAAAAATAAAAAAGTAGTCTATTAAATGGCTCCCAAATCCCAACTTCACATTACATCTACATTAAAAAAAAGCATAAATTATAACCAAAATAAAACCTAAATACTCAAGTACCTCATGTGTTGGCTTGGAAGTCAATAATATGATTTATTTGTTAAATTAAATAAGATAAAAGCATATTCTTGAATTTGTATTTCATCTAATCATAATGTAAACCTTAGCCCATCGTATCAACCAATGGGATGCTTTTTTATTATTTATTTATAAGCTCATGACATTTGTGATTAATTTAGAGGAAATCCCCTCCATATTTCCAGTTCTTTTCCAAACAGAAAACGTTGTATACATTCACCTCTCTCTCTCTCGCTCCCCTGTCCCCACCCATCCTCTTCCTCTGTTGTTCATATGGCTACATTAATCGAATCCCTCACTGTTCCTAGCTTCTCTGCTTTTCCTACACCAAAGCCGTCTCCGATCACCTGCATATTTGTCCTATTGCCGGAGCCCAGAGGCCTCAGGCTTCTATCTCTTACCTTCTCCACTCGCTCACCCACTCCGATTCAGTCTCGGTCTCGTCGTGGACGGATCGTTTGCGAGGCTCAGGAAACTGCCATTGAAGGTTTGAACTTCTCTTTCCCTTTTGTATTTTTCCTTTCCAAATTCTATTATTGTACATTTACTTGCTTTTTCTTTCAATTATATTGTTCATCTTTTATCGGCTTGTACAGTTATGTTCGTCTCCGTCGAGTGCATGTAATGGTTCCAAAGACTGCTTTTATGCATTGCCTTTTAGTTTGTAATGATTAATGCCTTCATTTCGGTAGTCGTCTTTTATTGCATCAACAACAGTATATGTAGCTAATTTTGGATTGTAGGTAGTGAGGACTGCGATACCTGAACGTTTGTTGTTGGTAGTTAGGGGTTAAAATAAAGAGTAGAATCTTACATAATCAGCAGTTCACACCTCTGAGCAAGCCTCTAAAGGTGGACTCTGATTGCGGGTTTCTGCAGTATTTTAGTTGATGTTGACTGCATTTCAGCTATAGTAGACTGCAAGAAGCCCAAATCACAGTTGCTGTATTCGGAGAAACCACAACCATCTAGCAGCAGGTGCAGTTCTGGAAGGCAATTTTAAAAATCTCCTAGTGAACCACTTTAGTACAATTTTTTTTTAATGTAACATTTGGTTCATGAACGTGTAGATACTATTTTTTTTTCTAAATTAAACTTTGCTTCCCATATCAAATGCATTTCGGAAAAATTTTAGATATCATTTTCCTTTTTTTCTCTTTCTGGATGTTGCCTGTTAATCTTGGTTAATGAAAGGTAGTAACATTGTGTAATGGTAGTTATTACTCCCTAAATCGCAATCTGATCTCTGTTGAACTTTTTAGAGATGCAAAAATGGCAGTCAATTGAATGAATGAAGTCTATTTCTTGCATGGAAATTGCAGTGCCTACTGTTACTAATGCAACCTGGGAATCACTCATTCTTCAATCTGATTCCCCAGTTTTTGTTGAGTTCTGGGCTCCATGGTGTGGTCCTTGCCGTATGATTCACCCTGTAATCGATGAAATTGCCAAGCAGTATGTTGGAAAGCTTAAATGCTACAAAGTTAATACTGATGAGAATCCTTATATTGCAACTCAATATGGAATAAGAAGCATCCCTACTGTAATGATTTTCAAGAATGGTGATAAGAAGGATGCAGTTATTGGTGCTGTTCCCAAAACGACTTTAGCTAGCAGCATAGAGAAGTTCTTGTGAAAATGGAGGAAAGAGAACCGATTGGCATAATCTGCTGAACGTAAGCTCAACTCTCTTAGGAATCTATTGCTTCAATCTGTAGTATTGTTGTATGATGTTAAATACTTTATCCATATGAATTTCTCTTTAGTTGCTTGTTCATTAATGGTGATTTATCGGCAAGCTCTTTTGCTTCTATGTAAGATATCTTGGTTGATGGAGGTTATCAATCAAGAGTAGGTAAAGAGCAAAAAATGTTGGTTTGGGACTAAGCTTAAACCTTGGGTTGAGGTCATTTTGCTTTCCTTTCAACTAAAAAGACTTTATTTATTAAGATAACGAATTCTAAAATATCCAACCTTTTGGAAAAAAAAATTCAATTTAGTACTCAAATTTTTAAATTTTTTACTTAAGTGGTCAATTTTTTATAACTTTAATAATTCAGTTCAAAATATTAGATCTATTAGTAATTTGCTAATTTGGTTAACGTGATCTTTTTTTGTCTATGACATGTGGCATTTATGTGAAAATTAATTATCAACTAATCATACTGAGTGGACTAAAATATTTAACCTAATGCGCTAAAGAAGTTAAAAGTTGGGCGTTTTAGTCCACATGAATAATTAATTGATAATTAATTTTTTACGTAGACATTACAGAAAAGATTATGTTAGTTAAATTAATAAAATATTAACGCAATTAATGTTTTGAACTGAGTTTTAAAAGTTATAAAAAATTAGATAATTGAAAATTTTAAAATTTGAGCACTAAATTTTAACAAAATATTAAATGGTTTGACGCTCTGGAATATATTATCCCTTATTTATTTAGGATTTGTCAAGTTCTTTTGGAAAAATTTATAGTATGTGATCCATGCTTTTGCTTTGTGTCCCTTCAAAGCAATTGAAGAAGAAATTCTGTTTTAATTGGCTCTTATTTCACTCTGGCTTTGATTTTCAAAGGTATTAAGAGCAATGAATATTTTACAGGTATAGGTATCGGGACTAGTTAATATTAGATAATATTTCAAACAATTTTTTTAAAAATTATAAAATAGTCTTATTATATGTTTTTGTATAGTATATAATAATTTCTTTTACTCTTCAAATAATTTATCAAGTATTATATACTTGATGAAATCTTAGATATTTAGTTGTTAGGTAATGAAATTTCATTCACATGATATTGTGAGAGATAATTGGTCACAAACATTACCTTTTCTTTTATTATTGTTCAATAAAAACGTAAACTTATAATTTCAATCCTACAGAAAAAATTAATCACTAAATTTCTATCTCTGTTTATTTAAATTATCAACTATTTCATAAATAAAGAAAATATTCCACTTTTGTATAAAAGGATAATGAAAATTCATTGGAAACAACTAGTGGTGTTGTGATTTGGATACAAGAGCATGCACTCTCTTGTATCATATAATATAGTCTAGTCCAAATAAAAGTACATCTTTTTAAATGCCCAATTTTGTTTGATATTCATTTTATCATATAATGACGTGTTAAATAGGTGCCCCCATTTGTGTTCATCCTTTTACAAATAGATACAACCCCACATAATCCCCTCCTATAAGACTGCAGGACATTCAATACTTAAACCATGCCACAACCACAAACTAGACAACTTTTCCAAACTCCAAATTCAAATAACGTAAAATAAGAGCTCTTTGTTCGTAACTTTGTATACAAAGTTGAATAGTGGGTCTAGATCAGTGCATTGTAGGCATGTGACAGTGAGGATTGAGGATTTGGTGGAGATAAATAGGGAGTGGTGTAGCAGATTCGGAGATTTGTGAGGATCTAGTGGAGATGCAGCACGAGCTAGAGTGACTGTGGTAAGTGAGCGAGTTTTGTGGCGAACTAGCGATGGATGTAGCGACTAGATGACAAGTTGGAGTGGTGACAATGAGAAGAATGAGACAGAGAGAATAGAGGGAGACAATGGAGGAGGGAGGGGGGAGAGGGAGGAGGAATTGACAACTACTGTTAGGGTTAGATAGTCCTGAAATTTTCTAAATTTACAAATTAGTCCAATAGTAGACTGGTATTAGGAATACTACCAGTATTATGTACCAGTACAGTATTAATGATTACTTTATCATTTTCTTAGTAGTATGATGTAGTAGTCTAAACACTTATTGGGAGAGGATGATGATCTTACTTCTCAAAAGGTTTTGAATGTGATACAGACTCTTACTAATAAGACGGATTGTTCTATTTAAAATATGTTAATCCAAGAAATCTAATATAAAACATATGAAAGGAGGATATCGATTGTGATAGGTGTAAATTATACTATGTCTTGCTAGATTTTTAAGCGTGTTTTTAAGTATTTCTTAGATGATTATCATGTGTATAGTCTTAGAATTGTGTTATAGTTAATGTTTGTATGTATTCTAAGTGTTTGTTTAGTTTAGAGCAAGAATTAGATCTTAATTTTATGTTTCAAGACATGTTTGATGTGTTTGTAATTGTTGGAAATTAAAAAAATTGAAGAATGAACAAGATAGAGGAAGTTTGAAAGTGACACGATCATGCACAATTCATCACAATCATGACAGAGAGCAATTCTAGCATATTTCAACTTTTCAAGCTTGCGAGTTTTTTGCTCTTTTGACATTTTGGGGCTATTTTGGAGCCAAATTAAGTAAGAAAAAGCTAGAAAGAACCCTAGAAGCATAAAGAACTATTTAAGAACAAGAAAATCACAAAAAAAGGCAAGAGCCAACATCAAAAAGTGGATTAAATGTGGTGAGATCAAGAAGAGCCTCTGAAAATTCTAGCATTCCAGATCAAGGAACAAATAGAGTTTTTATTCCTTTTCCCTTTTTCTTTCTTTATTATTAATGTGTAATTGGAATTCTAATATGTTAAACATGTTAATGGAGTTCTAAACTCATATTAGGAATTATTTTGAGACTTTATTTATTGTTGAATTCAATATATTTATGGGTGTTGGTGATAATTGTTCATGCATAAACTTAACAACAATTCAAGAGAGTGAGTCAACATTAATCAATGTTAGGTTATACAACAAGAGTTGGCAATTTAATAGGCCCACAACTATCAAATTAATGATCAGTCAAAGAGAGATCTTAGTTGTGAAATTGATTATCTATTAGATAACTTAAGATCAAATTGAAGACGTTAGGGATAGTTTTGTGAATCGTGAGGTTGCAAATCTAGAAATCTTGAATTTAATTAGGGTTACTTTATTAGATCTTGACAAAGAGTAATCAATACCTTAGGAAATCTAGTATCAAACACATAATTGAATTAAAAATATCCAATTACATAAAATAAGGAAAGAACAAGTCGTAAGCATTTCATCTTGATCAAAACCAGGAATTTTATTGGTGGCTCATAGTTTATTTGCTTATTTGCATTGTTTTATTATTTGTTTTAATTTTTTCTATTTAAACTTAATGTAAATCAATTTCTAAACATCTTAGACAAAGTTAGGTTCAAATTGTTAACTCTTGCATAATCCCCGTGGGAACAATAACCTCTTACACTATAAAATACGATCTGTATACTTGCAGGTATTGAGAGTTTTATTACTAGATATAAAATTTGCTCAACAAGTTTTTTGTGTTGTTGCAACTGCATATCATACGTGTAAGTTGGCATTGTGTAAACATTTTTTTACATTATGATTTGTGAATTGTGTGAATGTTTCAATGGAAAGAATTGACTTGAATTAGTTTAGCTTTGAATATGAACGTTTAAATTATAAAGGCATAGTGTCTTTGGGATGAATATGTATGTTAATTACAATATGACACCTATTTTTTATTTTATGTCTTTTGTTCATATAAATTTATAATTATAAGTTAATGAAATTGGTTAGTATTAATAGTACCCGTTCATAAGAATGATTAACTAAGAAGAAATAAGGTAAGCTAAGAAATTAGAAAAAGAAAATATATTATGTAAAATAACTATTTTACTGGCCCTTTTTAAGAATATTGGGTTAAGAATTGAGTTGATAACTAGTTGAGAGTTATGTTATAGTTGAGTAATCAGTGTCATTTATGATAAAATATTTGTCTTCGTGTCAAAAGGCTATAATGACGCTTTAACTAAGTAAAATAAAAAAAACATGATTTAATTGAGTAACCGGGGGACATTCTTGACAAGATGTTTGTCTTCGCGTCAAATAAATAGGTTATCATTCAAGAAAGTCTTTAAAATGGTGTTATAATAAACGAAACCTACTAATCTTTTACAAATATCAAGAATTTTCATGAATGGTTACTTAGTGATAGTTTGTCTTTTTTATCCATCAAAAATAATAAGCGTATGATTATAAGTGCCATAGGTGTATGAATAGGGTGTTAATATTTTGATTGATATGTATATTGAATCAAAAGTACTTAAACATGAATAAGCTAATACGTTGACACATTTTAAGTGATTGGTATTTGAGGTTAAGTTCATTCTATAACATTTGATGCCATTTTACCATTACTGTATTGTTTATGATTGTGTAATTATATACAAAAGGGTTGTCTTAATGTACAAGGTCCCTAGATTTGCGAGGGTCATCAATTGTACGAAGCCTTCCCTTTGTATTTTACAAAGAGGCTGTTTCCTTGACTCGAACTCATGACTTTCTAGTCATAAAGGAGTAACCTTATCAGTTGCTCCAAGGAATGTGTTTTCTTGATTTGTTTGATTGTTTTTGTTTGTTTGAGGATAAGTAAATGTTTAAGTGTGGGGATGTTGATAAGCGTAAATTACATCGTGTTTTAGGGCATAGTTTGATATGTGTTTAGTTGTTAATTCAATCATTTAGTATATGTTTAGGTTAGAATTGTGTTAGTTTGTTAATTATTTATTTTTTAAGTGTTTTATGGGTTTGTACAAGTTTTTGAGCTTAAATATTATGTTTTCGAAGTACCTTGATGTGTTTGCTAGTGCTTCAGGGTCAACATCGAAGAATGGAGAAGTTTTGAAGACATTCGGGCTGAAACAATAGCCTACGATTGTGACAAAAGCACCAGAATTGGCCCACAATCGTGGCCTACATGCCACGATCGTATCAGAAGCCCAAAAAATGGTCCACTATTATGGCATGTAGGGCCACGGTCGTGACATGCGTCGGGTAGACGCGCAAACACTCAAGAACGTCAAGTTTTGAGGGATTTTTTGGACCTTTCGGACCCTGGAAAAAACCTAGTGTTGCTCAAAATAGAAGGGGATATTTAAAGAAAAAGAAAAGAGGCAGAGAGGGCTTTTGCATCAGCCACCTTGAGAAACCCTACAGAGAAATCATTGAGAGATAAAGGAAGAGAAGAAGAGAAGAAGCTAACTTGAAGTACTTCACAGATTAAGAGTTTCTTGACGTCGCTACCTCCCATCATCCATTTAGATTGTATTTCCTATTATTGTATAAAATTGGATTGAATAGTTGATGATAGAATCTAGAATGTTGAGGATGTTCTAAACTTACTTTCGGAATTTTACTCTTGAATATTTATCTGTTTATTGGATTTATTGTGGTTTAAATGTGATTGCATAATTTGATAATAAACTGAGAAGGTGAATCGAATGAAAAATGATTAAATTGGACTAATGAGAGTTAGGTGATTTAATAGAACAAGAATTGAATCAGATCGAGAAATTATGCAAAGACACATCTTACATAGGTTTCCTATAGTTTATTAGAGAACTTTAGAGCTAATTAGGGTTTTGGATAGGTTGTGAATTGAGAAATTGCAATTTCCATAATCAGATTAGGGTTTATGATTTAGGGTTAATAGTTATTACTCGAGAGAGAGTAATCAACCCTAGGATAGTCTAGAACCAACAATTCAATAATTCATAATCAGTTAAGTTAGCAATAAGGATAGGTAAAATTCCCTTTCTCTCAATTGTTCATTTCTTTCGGTTGATTATTGGGTGTGTTGCAATTGCTTAGTAATTAGTATTTTGTATTTGATTCTTAATTTCATTGACTGAATTAAGTTCTCGTATCAGTTTCGTGTAATTTGAATATCTGTTATTGTTTTTGGCCTTAGATTTTAGGATTGGATTAACTCCCTCCTCGTGAGATCGACACCTTTGGTACTACGCTAGCAAACCTTGCACTTGTGGATTATCGAGGGTTAATAATTAAAACTTACACACAACAAAACCACCAATCAGAACTCCATGCATTATAACAATCTCTTTAAAGAAAAATTTAGCAATGTAGGATGCATCATTGGTTTTATGACATGCAATAAAATGTGTCACCTTAAAAACTTATCCATCACTACAAAACCTCGAAAAAGATTAGCAACATATAAATAAAATTCTGGTTCTCAACACTCTAATAATATTATAAAACTGGCATCAGTTATCCTCTATGTCTGACACTAATTAGGTTATGTAACTATAATTCTTCAGATTACTCCACTTAGATCATCACAATAGGTCAAACTTTAACTTCTAAAAGTAACAAAATCTCATTTCTTATATAAAGATCCACAATTAAATCTTCCCTACTTCTTATGAACAACCCTTTAATATCATTTAAAGAATTTCAAATAACATTTAAAACTTGAGTAATAGATGTTTGATTCTTGTCACAATAATTCTTAATATAACACAAGTTTGTAGTAATGTGCAATTATATATATAGAAAGATCTACCGATTTCATGCTTCTAAGTGAGTTGATATATGAGAGTGACTTATGTTTTATGATTTTCAAGGAAGTTTTGCAAGATATCTATATAGGTTTTTAGGTTGAGCCACTTTATTGCCTTTTGACTCCTTGTATAAAAAGAGATAATGTTTTTTTAGAAGCAATTCTACATTTATAATGTATGAATGAAATTGTGATGCAGACAAGTTTGAAGCTTTTATGTTATATGCATTTTACTGTATTTTCTGTTGCCTTTTTAAATCTTTCTACTACTCATTTAGTGGGAACAGGGTTTTTATATGGTTTTGGTACATGCTTTTTTATTTGATTGGCTAGTGTCTTCTACTACTTAAAGGCAATTCTTGAATTTCATATTTACTACCAAGCCAAAAAAGAGAAAATGCCAATTTCAAAATAAATAATGACTTGTGACTTTTTTTTATCATATAGGAGTTTGGCTTTTCCAATTGACATCATAACTAGCCTTTATTGGCTATAGGGTTATACCTTTAAGAATTTCAATGTATGTGTGCTTTTATTGACTACAAGGTCAGACCTTCATTAGATTTTCAATTTGCTTATGCTTTGTGCAAACAAAATTGTTGCCTTTATTGCACATAAAGGAAGATTTTAAAGGAAGAAAATGTGATAAGTGTGAATTGCATCATATTTTAGGGCTTAATTCAATATGTAATTAATTGTTAATTCAATTGTTTAGTATTTAGAATTGTTTTTATTTGTTAATTATTTGTCTTTAAGTCTTTTTATAGGTTAGTACAATTATTTGAGCTTAATTATTATGTTTTTAGGGTACCTTGATGTATTTGTTAGTATTTCAGGGTCAACATCGAAGAACGGAAAAGTTCCAGAGACACTTGGGCTTAAACAATGGCCCACGATCGTGGCACAACATGCCACGATCATGACAAAAACACTGGAGTTAGCCCACGATCGTGACAAAAGCCCAGGACATGGCCCACGATCATGACAGAAGGCTCAAATGTGGCCTACGATCGTGGCCTGCAGGGCCACAGTCATGGCCTACATCAAGCAAACGCATAGACACTAAAAAACGTTAAGTTTCAAGGGAGTTTTTAAACCTTTCGAACCTCAGAAAAACCCTAAGGTTGCCGAGAACACAAAAGGTATATAAAGAATAAGACAAAGAAGATGGAGGAGCTTCTTACATCAACCACTTTTGAGAGAAACCCTAGAGAGGGTTGTTGAGAGAATGAGAAAGAGAATAAGGAAGAGAGAAGTGAAGAAAAAGCCGACATCGACATACTTCCCAGATCAGGAGTTTCCCGACGTCACTACCTTCCATCCCCATTCAAGATCATATTTCCTGTTATTTTCCATTGTTATTATTGTATAGAATTGGGAATAGCAGTTTGATGATAGGATTTGTGAATGTTGAGATGTTTTAAACTCACCTTTAGGTTTTTATCTTTGATTTAATGAAATCTGATTGTTTTTATGTTTATTGTATTTATTGTGATTGATTTCTGTGATTGCATAATTAGATAAACTGAGAGGGTGAATCGAATAAAAAAATATTAAATTGGGCTAACGAGAGTTAGGTGATTTAATAAGAACAAGAAATTAATCAAATCAATAATTATGTGAAGAGAGATCTCGCATAGGTTCCCGATAGTTATTGGACAACTTTAGATCTAATTAGGGTTTGGATAGGTTGTTAATTAAGAAATTGCAATTTATCATAATCTAATTAGGGCTTATAATTTAGGGTTAATGGTTATAACTCAAGAGAAAGTAATCAACCCTAGGATCGTCTAGAACCAATAATCCGGTAAATCATAATTGATTAGGTTAGCGTTAAAGATAGGTAAAATCCCCCTTTCTCTCAATTGATAATTCCTTTAGGTTAATTCTTGAGTGCTTTGCAATAGCTAAATTGTTAATATTTTTGTAATTGATTCTTGGATTGAATTGTGTGATTGAATTGAATTCTTGTTTTAGTTTTGCTATCTTTTGAATTTCTGCGAATTGTGTTGACCTTAGATTTAGGACTACATTATCCCTCCTCGTGGGATTGACCTCTTAGGTACTGCGCGAATGACCCGCGCTTGTGGATTATTGAGGTTAATCATTAGAACTTACACACATCGAAAAACCACGATCAAAATGCATACATTATAGCATAAGGTCAACCATTTATAGTGGATAAAGAAGATTATTGGATATAAGATCTTATGATTATTATTTTTATCACACTAAACTTAAGTTCATATTTTGAGTTATATTTTATAGACAAATTATTTGGTATTAGCTTGTTGGCTAATGCCTTTATGAGTTCTTTATTTTTCTATTCATTGATTAATATTTCATAAGTTACAATATCTGAAAATCCTTGGATGTTAAGTGATTAGGAAAAATGAGGTGTTTGAAACACTAAATTTTTTTAAAAGTAAAGTGGATAAATTAGCAAGTCAAATAGAAAAATGAAACACTACTTTAGTTTGTGAATCAACTATCATGTTAATGTTTTAGTTTTTTTCATATGTCACATTATATGCATTTTTCTCTAATTTACCTTCAAGCTAGTTAAAAACATTTATATTAGATCTACAAAATTAGAAAATAATTTTCCATCCTTTATTACATTTGAATTTATAAAACAAATGGAAACAAATTTTCTCTACTATAAGATACTACATTTAAGCTTTTATGTCTTTTAAAATTAGAATTAAACTAATGATGAAGAGTAAATTCTTTGAAGTCTAATATAGAGCCTACGTCCTATATATATAATATATAAGGAACAAGAAGTCAAAATTAAAAATACATAATGAACAATATAGTTATATACTTGACTATGATTGTGTTTAGCTAAACATTTGTTTAATATTGGATATTAAACATGTTTAATTTTAAAATATTTCCAGTTAATGGATAGTTTAATATATTTTGACTGTATACAATTCATAAAAAGGATATGAATTATGTGGAAATAAATTATCTTTATTTTTATTTTAAATAAAATTTAAATTAATAATTAATAGGATTTTGTTAGAAAAAATCCATGATAATAACTTTTTAGTGAAAGGATTTTGATATTTCTAATCTTTTCACGATAGCATTTTCTTGAATAAGTACATCAACTCAAAAAAAATTAGTTAATTACTGTAATGTTGCTAATTTTTCTAGCCATCTACTAACTTCCTTAATGGAATTGCTTATATAACATACTAAATTAGGGGGGAATCACTTCTCTTGACCTGATTTTTTTCTCTAACTTTACTAAATTACCCCTGTGTCTTTCCTTTTTTGGAGTCAAGTCTTCCCTTAGCTGGATTGTTCCCTCTTCTATGCAGACGACTGTTACACGATGACTGAGGTTTTAGCCTCAATGGGAGGCCTTCCCCAGGACTTGCATGCGGATATGTAAAAAGGAGAAACTTCACTCTTTAAGGATGACTTCCTAGCTCTCTCCAGGGAGTCACTTCTTGCAAAATTTGGAGGCAAGGAAAACAAGAAGAGAGACGAAAAAAATACAAATGTTGCAAGAAATTCAGAAGAATCTCAACCAATGGGAGTATAGAGGACTAAATTTTAGACTCAACACAATAAAGGAGCTCTTAAGCACTTTTTAGAATGTCATTAAAAATGGAGTCATGTCCCCTACTATCGAGCTACTGAAGGCTGGTGCTAATGCTTGATCTATAGCCTTAATTGTTTTTTTCCAGACCAAAAGACCAGCATTTACTATAATGAATGCTTAGGCAAGAGCTAGGTTATGTAAGAAAAGGGTTGAACAAATTAATGCTTAGAGAAGTTGGTGCAATCTTTTCAAATTCTCTGATGATTCTAATCTAAAAGATATAATAGAATAAGGCCATGTGACATTAGAAAGCAACCTTTATTCATCTAGAAAAGGAAGCTTGGAATGTAGTTGGAAAAAGGTAAGATTGATGTACTTCCAATGTAGGTAAACTTTCACAATTTACCAATGGACATTTGTACCATTAAAATTCTTATGTGTGCTTGTACTGTTTATATATTCATTCCTTATTACTTAGTGATTAATATTATGAAACACTTAAGATACTCATTTTAGTTCACATATGGTTTTCGGTACAAGTTGGAAGCATAAGAGCTAAAATGAGTTAAAAGCACATTATTTGAGTTATTTTCTTAATGTTCTTTGAGTTGTACTCATTTGTCATTGTGGAACACGAAGGAGATGGACTAGAAAACACAAGAAAATGAAGAACTCGCATGACCTGTAAGATGCACGACCATGCATAATCTCAAAAGTGGTGTATTTTGGTGATACATAGTTGGATGCATGACGAAAATCTAGTTTTCATATAAATAGAAATTTGAGCAGCTAAAGAAGGCATGAAGCAGTTTTGGAACATAAAGGGATGTAGAACACATTCTTCTTTGAGATCCATAGAGGGTTAATCTTCCTTCTTTAGGTTGATAGGGGATATCAAAGCAGAAGAACATATTTGGGCATCTCTTTATTTAGGTGTTCATGTATGAATGATTCATATTCTTATTCTCAATAGATTGTTTATGTATGAACTCATTGCTAGAACATAGAATACAATATGTAATAGTTGTATTTTCAATTCATTTGAGGTTAACTAATGGTGATGATTCATTAAGGATAGCTTGGCATAGGCTAAATGGCCCAAGTTTGTGTAGTTGTTTGTTGGACCCCGAACTTTTTGTAAAGGATTAGAACTATTGAATAAGAAATTTTGGTGATTAGTCACGAGTAAAGAACAAATGAATGGAAGTTCTCGAACCAAGAATTGATAGAGAAGAGTAAAGTAGCGAATGAGAAATGTAGATAGATTTATGATTTGCTATGCTGTGTTTGGTGGATAAAAGATTTTTGAAATCGAAAGAATTAAGGTGAAAGTTAGCAGTAAAATGAAAGCAATATTTGTGTAGTAAATTGATGAAGAATATGTATATATGTGTATGTTCTGTTATTAGTGCTTATGATTAATCATGGACTATAATTTCTTATTGCTATGGATGATATTGATTTGAAATGAAGTTAAGAATGATGAGTAAATGAAGTAGTAAAGGTGATCTTGGTATGAGTCGTGTTAAGGAAAGATTTTTGAAACAATTGGTAGTTGATCTGGAAAATGTTCACTGAATATACTTCAGTCTTTTAGTCACAACTCGTTCTCTAGTTATCCAAACGAGATGATTCTTAATTTGAATTAAACTAGAGACATATTGCTACATTTCTTATGAAGACATCAAATTTAAATTCTATCTTTAAGAATCTCAAAATTTGTCATGAAGTTGATAACTGGGTGCAGTACATTGGTGGATGAATGTAAAATTCGTGTTCTGACTTTAGGAAAAAATCTGGATTAATCTAGGTTGATTTAGGCAAATATGTCTTCTAGAAAGTTGTAGGACTTTCTTTTATGTTTCCAGCTATATATAGTATGGAATTTTTGGATTTCTAGGCTGAAATTTATGGTCCCTATAAGGGAAGATGTATCTTATGTCTTTTTGCTTCTTCTGTGATGACGTCATCTTCTTCTGTGTTTTGCTTCTTCTATATTTTGCATCTTCTGTGATGACGTCATCTTCTTCTGTGTTTTGCTTCTTTTGCCTTTTTGCTTCTTTTGTGATGACATCATCTTCTTCTGTGTTTTGCTTCTTCTGCCTTTTTGCTTCTTTTGTGTTGACGTCATCTTCTTCTACGTTTTGCTTCTTCTGCTTTTTCGCCTGGCCTTTCTTCTGTTCCTTTTTCGACCCTTCAAAAGATAGAATCTATCTTCGAGGTCTTCATGAAAGTTGTAGATCTTGAAGTTCTCTTTCGAACCATCTAAAGAACACCCCAATCTGATATCTGCAGGAAAAGTTATGACAATTTTTCCAATCCTGTATCGTCTGATGATGTCACTTCATCTATAAATGATGTCATATCTTCTGTGTTTTGCTTCTTCTGCTTTTTGACGTTACATAGTCTATGATGACGTCATATCTTCTATATTTTGCTTCTTCTGCTTTTTGCTTCTTCTATGTTTTGCTTCTTCTGTGATGACGTCATCTTCTTCTGTGTTTTGCTTCTTCTGTGATGATGTCATCTTCTTCTATGTTTTGCTTCTTCTGTGATGACATCATCTTCTTCTATGTTTTGCTTCTTCTGCTTTTTCACCTGGTCTATCTTCTGTTCCTTTTTCGACCCTTCAGAAGATAGAATCTGTCTTCATGGTCTTCATGAAAGTTGTAGATCTTGAAGTCCTCTTTCTAACCATCTAAATAACACCCCAATAAGATATCTGTAGGGAAAGTTATGGCAATTTTTCCCATTCGTCTGTCTTTTTCCATTGGTCTGCTTTTTCATTTGGTTTCGTCTGTACCTATCTTCTGCTCCATTTTTGACCCTTCTGAAGATAGAATCTGTCTTTTAATCTTCATGAAAGTTGTAGCTCTTGAAGTCCTCTCTCTAAACCTATAAAGAACACCTTAATCTGATATCTTTAGAGAAAGTTATGGCAATTCTCCTGATTTGTCTGCTTTTTCAATTCGTCTGCTTTTTCGTTTGGTTTTGTCTGATCCTATTATCTATTCCATCTTTGACCCTTCAGACGATAGAATTAGTCTTTGAGGTCTTCATCAAAGTTGTAGATCTCAAAGTCCTCTTTGAAACCGTCCTATGATGATCTTAATTAGACATCTATAGAGAGGGTTATGCTATTTATCCCGAAATAGGTTCTGTATGATTGAGGACAAAAATCATGTTTGATTCTTTCGACCATAACCTTGTTATCCGACCTTGAATTGAAGTGATTCTTAGATCAATAGTTCCTTAACACATTTCTATGTCTCTCCACAGAAATTGATAGCACATGGTATTGACTCGGAAAAGATTGATTGGATCAAAGTAAGGGTATCGATTGGAAGAGTATGAATTGGAGATTTTACTAAACATGCTTCAGTATTTTGATGATTTC
>JAOTBA010000005.1:26287621-26297988 GCA_025629845.1 Erythroxylum squamatum
TACCGTTAGAGACGGTCTCCTTTGGTCGTTGTGGTTTGAGAATTATGGTACTTCTTTGTATAGACACATAGATCCTGAACTTCGGGAAAGTCCCAAAATAATTTTTTTGTTTTCCACACCCCGTTATGTGATGCATGCACCAGGATTTTCCTACAATTTTTACCCTTAACTAAAAAATATGAAAATTTTAATTATTATTATAAAATTGAAGAAGATGTAGTGCATAAATTGATACAGTTTGATCAAAGGATTTCATGATTTATTCTTTATCTTTTAAAAAATTTCATATTTCTCTAAATTTACAATAATAATTTCATAATTAATGTAAAATTTCAATTTCCAAATATAAAAAATAAAGGAAATTAATTTAGTTATTAATCATATATAAATATTATTTATCAAGCAAAAATGGGTGAAAATTTCCCATATCCTTGTTGGAGCACTGCTTTGAGTATGAGTGTGACACAAGAAGCTTTGCCCTTTTAATACTACGGAGATCGCAACAGAAATTCAACCATCCTCCGACAATATGGTGTCAGGGCAACAAGTCAATTATTTGCATAAATTCAATTCCAATATTTGGAGGAGTGAACTCAATTTATAAAGAGGATGAGTTTCAATTACATGCATGAATTGAACCCATCCCTTTTTTTATTTCCAAACACCATAGCTGAATTCAACAGTGAAATTGAATTCAATTCAAAACAGCCTATAAGTCAATAGTAGCGATAGAGGAGATAGAAAGACAAAAGTTGTGCTCAGTACAAAGAGAGGAGCGGAGAGTCTAAGGTTGCGGCAGAAGATAGGGAAACAAATGATCAACAAGGTAAATTTAGGTTTAGGTAGTTCTATATGAGAGAGAGGATTAGAAGTGGGAAGAGAGAGAGAGAGGTAAGCTGACAGTAGAAAAGGAAGAAGAAAGTTCCATATAAAGAATTATAGGGACAAGAAAAGCAGTGGGCAAACGCAAGATGGAGAAGTGGGAAGTAAGTGACTGATGCAAAAACATCTGAGGTCAGCCATTGAACAACCTCCAGATTAACGAGAAGAAGGATAATCTTTCACCAACCGTTACCTTTTTAATATGGACATATATATTTACGTTGGCAATCAATAGATAATTTAAAAAGACTCAACTATAAACTTATGCTAAGTCCGAAAATGGAAAAAGCCACAAGTTATTTCATAAAGCTACAAGCCTATAAGTCAACCTCCAATCCAAAATATTTAACAAGTCCAAGAATTTAAATCAAGCCCACGAACAAGCCCATTCACCCCGGTATAAACTTCATCATCTTGATAAAACGAAATGAACCATGAAAGAGATAAAAAGAAACGTCGTCTTTAGTGGAAAAATCTCCCTCCCATTTTTATCCACTTCAGAGCATCAACAGCAAAAATGGCAGTGCCAACTACTCTATCTATCGGTGGGACTCGTTTCAGCGGTGAACTCCATCAACTGGGCCATATAGAACCGAAGCTCTCTAGAAGACCCAGAAACTGTTTTGGAGGGTTATGTCGCAGCAGGATTCAGTCATTTGACTGCAAGTACGTTTGCCAAATACCCAGAAGGATGAATTTGAATTTTAACCCAAGTTTTGCTACCCGTAAAGATGCAGACGATAACTTTCTTTCGGTACGATACTTTCTTTCATGTGAAATTAACAAGTAGGAAATAGTTTTTTTTTTCATGAATACTTGATCGCTCGTGTGCTTCGTTTTTGTTACTACTTTAGTTGCTTTCTTTTATTTGAATAACTTATACTGTGTTTTGATGCTTGGAGAACTCAACAAAGTGCTAGAATGATGGATGTTTGCTTATGAATCAACTTTCATATTCACTTGCTTATTGACCTTACCGAAATGCCATTGTTGCCAACTTGTCATTTTCAATGCCTCTGTAATCAGGATTCAATATTTATGGCAATTTAAGACAGAAAACCGGATTCATTGACAATCAAGGGCTCATAGGTCTTGTAGGGGTAAGTAGCAAGTAGATAGTTTCATTGTTGTTTAATTATTGAGCCCATATGGAACTGTAAGCATTGAAGTATGAAACGTGTTAAAAGTGTCTATTTCGATATAGGGTCATAAGTTTAAATTATACATATATGTACTATACACGCACCCACCCACACACTCTCTCTCTCTCTCTCACACACAAACACACGTGTGTATTTATTTCATTTTATGTTGAATGGGATCAACCTGATCACTAAACCTCACGTTACCTTTTCAACAAAAGTTGCCACCTCAAAGGCAGCAGAAATAAAGTTCTACGTATCAATGTTATGCTGCAAAATGGATTCAGCTATTCTAGCTTTTTTCTGTTTAGATAAATTTCTCAGTGATCCATCTGTGTGATTTATTAACGATGTACATCAGTTTGATTTATCGAAAGCGTCATGATTTTTAATCACTTTACAAATTTCTATATTTATTATATTATGACCATAATCTTTTCTGTGTACATAAGAAGGTTATTAAAATTGCAATGAAATGCATCTTGGCACTTTCTAATGCTAGTAACAGTGGCTTTTATGCTACGGATGATTCATTTCTAAAAGAGATGGTTTAATTTGCAGAATGTAGAAAATACAGACGACATCTTTGACGATTTGTTTAACAAATATGGCAAGGTGGTATTTAGGAGAAATGATGAAAAGCCTCCCAGTGCAGAGGTCGATGATGACTCTGAAAGCTTGTCATGTAAACTCTCCAATCCACATTCTTCATGACTAGTGGTCTTGCATATAAGTCGAAGGGGGGCTAGAATATCATTGGATCCATTTATAGGCATCACCTAATCGCTAAAGTTTTTGTTGCATTGGTGTCTTAACAAAGTCAACCAAACTTTATCAGCAATTTGCTTTTCTTTATCACTCTTTTGCTCATTTTGTGTGTTGTTTTGCTATAAAATTAGTCTGCACAATATGCTTTTAAAGATGTACAACTTACTTCAAATCTGTTGTAAATCAAGGACTGATAATCTAAAATAAAATCTTTTGTTTTTGTCTAACAAGCTTTCTTCTTCTTATATTAGTTTTCCATAATATAAGTATAACAAAAGTTGACAAGAATGCTCAAAGTTTGTTCAATTTTACAAGGACGAAGAGTAATAAAATGTTTAATTTTGATATTTTGAAATAAAGTCATTGTTAAATGGAGTTTTGTATGCTTTTTGATGGCATTCATCATTCTTATGGATGAGTGAACAAAAGGATCAAGATTAACACAATGATAATTATTCTAAAAATTAGGAAATTTTTTCATGGGAGTCTCTTGGATGTGAATATCATGTTTACTCTAGAATTCACAAATAATGGTGGTTTTTTAGATCTTGATTGGACTCCTTAGTCATCTATATTGGAATCAAATTTCTATATCGCTGTGATGTCATTTGGTTCAAATTTTGAATTTTTTGTCTGTTATAAATCTTTTCACTCACCATTTTTGTGCCTTTATGACACGTATGCATCCTTGACTGAAGACAGTAGACAATTGGCAATTACCTAAAAATCTAAGAAGTTATGTCTACTTCCTGAATGTTTGATGTATGCATCCTTGACTGAAGATAGTAGATGATGTAAAAGAACTTAAAGTCTATAAAAGAAAGAAAAGAGGAAAGGTTAGTCAACCACAATCTTTAATTTAGTGGGATGAGAAATGAAAATTGAGTTGGCATCAAAGATAAAAGCAGAAATTTAAATTGTGTTAGGATTCCTTATTAGATAAGAAGTAGTAGTATATGTTATTTTGTTTTAGATATGTTATCCTAGTTGTATAGGACTTATAGAATTTCTATTGTGATAGGATTTAATTTAGGAACTCTTTCCTACTAGAACAAGGGTTCTAAGAATTGTATTTATATGTGTGTATTCAACTCTTCATCAAGAATAAGCAATATGAAATTTTTCTACAAACTTGAGTTTTCAACTAGAAGGTGTGATGCTTTCTTCTAAGAGTGATTCTTAACTTTAGGAGTGATTCCTAGTTTCTTATCTTCCATTATTTGTGTTCACCACAAAATTTCAACAACGGAAATCCTAACTTCCAGCATATTAAACCCTAAAATACTAGCCTAAAATCAACCATATTTCTAATTATGTGAGTTTTAACTACTAGTTTATAATTCTTCTATTTTTCCTACATCAATTTGGTATTAGAGCTTTGGTTCATAATGGCGACACATAGTGGAAAGGCATATAGAGGAATATTTAGCCACTAGGAGCGAGATGAAATACTTCTAAAAGTTATAGAAAGATCGGACCTTAATGAACCTTGATCACAAGGTGCTCCAAAAACTATCTAGAAAATAATATCAGACAACAAACTACACACTATGGTGAGGGTGGAGAAAGTGAAATCCAAGACGAGGAGCTAACACTAACTAACAACGAATGAGATTAGGAAATCAACGCTTACTGAGAGATCCAAGACAAGAAACCAACCTGTAGTACATGGAGAGTGCATGCAAGCCTTTAGAAGCCACGATAGAGTTGAAATACACAATGAACTCGATGACATTACTAAGAAAGTTCGTGTTGAAGCCCCTGATTTTGCAGGAAAGATGGATCCACACTTATTTTTAGATTGCACAGCAACAATGGAAGATTTATTTAAATGATACCATATGTCAAAAGATCAAAAAGTTCGATTTGTAAAGATGAAGCTAGTTGGACACGCTAAAATTTGATGGAGATCGGTAGAGGATAGACTTCGAAAAATAGGTCAACCACCAATTGTTGATCGGGAAGAGATGAAGCTGAAGTTATCAAAAAAATTCTTACTATTTCATTATCAGGAAGATCTCCAAGATCAACTCACAACCCTTAGACAAGAGATATATTCGTAACTGAGTACACGGAAATATTTGATGAATTTTCTATCTAATGTGAACGGATTAAGTTGGAACGATAACTTATATCTCACTACAAAAATGGATGAAGGGAAGAAATTCGCAAGGAGTTGATAATGCAAAGGATTTATAGCCTTGAAGATGCATATCTCTTAAGACAATAAGTAACTAAAACATTTCGAAATCTGGGGAGTTCAACATGAAGAGAACTATGATGGTGCAAAACTCTAGATCAGCACCTAATGCGTCAAAATTTGCTTCATAAAATAACTATACAACTTCTCAAGGAGCTAAACTTAAAGGCAAAGCTATAGTTGAGACTGGAACAAAAGGAGGTAGTAGTAATAAGAAGTGCTTTCGATGCAATCGGAGAGGCTATTTTGCTTATGAATGTCCTGATAAAGGTTTGCATATGATGGTAAAAGAAGAAGAAGAAGAAACAGAGGATGGATCTAACGAGTATTTGTGTGAGCACGAAGCTAGAGAGGAGTTAGAAGGAGACTCTAGTGATGAACTAGCTAGTCGTACAAATCTTAATGTAATGAGATGCGTACTTACAACCCCTAAAGCGGAAGAACAAGAAGAATGACTTTGTATTGCTATTTTCTTGACTCAAGTTAGATGCGAAGATAAAGTATGCAAGCTTATCATTGATGAAGTAGTATGAATATGGTATTGGAGAACATGGTGAAGTGATTGAATTTACTCACGGAGAAACATTCAAATCCCTACAAAGTTGCTTTGGTAGATAATAGTATTATAACAATTGCTCGAAGTTGTTTGGTGGAATTCAATGAAGAGGATATGGTAATGGTTAGGATTCATCTAGAAAGTTTTCCAAAAGAAAAATATAAGAAACTTAATTCACAGAGTGTGAGACCTTATAAGATCATTAAGAAGATAAGTGCTAATGCATATGTTTCGGAATTACCAAGTCACATGGGAATAAGTCTTATCTTTGATGTTGCAGACTTGACTATTTATCATAGACAAGTTGATGAGCAATCCCCTACTGTGACTATAAGAATTCCAACCATTCCCCATCTTAAAGAGGAGATAGAGGATGTATTTGATAAATAAATTGTAGTCACAAGAAAGAGATTGAAGTTATCGACATTTCTTGTTAAGTGGAAAGGAAGACCGATCTTTGACAGTACTTGAATTTTAGAATATAAATTTCAGAAATTGAATCCAGACTTTTATGGTCAATATTTATCACATTCTACATCAAAGATGACTTCAGATAACCTGGGGAGAATTGATGCAAAAGAATTAAAGTGTATAACAGAAATAAAAGAGGAAAGATTAGTCAACTACAAGCTTTAATTTGGTGAGATGAGAATTGAGAATTGAGCTGATATAAAAATAAGGGTTGAAATTTAGATTGTGTTAGGATTCCTTATGAGATAGGAAATAGTAGTATATGTTATTCTATTTTAGATATGTTATTCTAGTTGTATAGGACTTATAGAATTTCTATTATAATAGCATTGAAATTAGGAACCTTTTTATTATACAAGTGTATTCAACTTTTCATCAAGAATAAGCAATTTGAAATGTTTCTACAAACTTGAGTTTTCAACTAGAAAATGTGATGCTTTCTTGTAAGAGTGATTCTTAGACGTTAGGAGTGATTCCTAATTTCTTACCTTCTATTCTTTGTGTTCACCACAAAATTCCAACAACTAAAATCCTAACTTCCAGCATATATGGAACATAAATATGATCAATTTTTTACATTCTTTTACCTTTTTCTATCTGTTAGTTGCTGTTGCAATGGCTAAGGTTGCCTCTGAAGTTAAGGCTGCTGACATCAAAATCCTCTTTGTTAAGCCTCTTGTTTATTGGACTCGATTCTTCATAATTGCCACAGCCTTTTCACGCCCTCAGATTGATGCTATCAGGTAGTGACTTCTACTTTTAACAGTAAAAGGTCTTTGCTTTCCCCTCTAGATTAAAAGTTGCATGCCAGATTTTGTTAATATCATTTTACCATATAGATCTAAAATAAGAGATCTTGCTGAAGAGAAGTATGGAAAAGTTTCGTCTGGAGATACAAAACCCAACTCATGGACACTGTTGGACTTTGGTAAGTGACCATGCCCTTGATGACAACATAGTTGCTTCCATTTTATCTGCTAGTAATTCAACTTAAAATTTCAACCAAACAAGAGTCATTGAGTGCTGTACTTTTTAGAATTTTTTGCACAAGTTTCAAAGTTATAAGTTTTTATAATTATATTCCAAATCTTTTAAACATTAACTTATTGGTTCAAAGTTTATTCTGTTAAAAAACAAGATGTATAATTTAAATATAGAAATCTTGTCGCCAAAAATGTCTTTGTTCCTTTGCCTCATGATATTCTCTTTTCAGTATAGATATTGTGAATTGATAAATTACATTTTAAGTGGTTTTGGAATTTCTTTGAAAGATTTAAAAGGTTTGACACGAGAAGAAACTTCATAAAGGTTCAACACTCAGTCGTTAGCCAGTTATTAAATTGCCATTCTGCACTAAATGGATATGGTTTATGCTGGTTTTGTATATGTTGTTGGACAAAAAGCAGAATGACTGCCTGGTCCAGCTCGATAAAATTGGCTAGAAAACTAGTGAAGCAGGTTGTTGATGAAGAAATGGGTGAACCAGACTCATTCAGACTCTATCATGATGTTATTGTCTGCATAAATCTTTTAACTTGTTTTAGCCCTTGACTTTTATTACTTAAATAATTCAACCAAGTTTGTATAATTTAATAAAATATTTATGATGTTTTAATTTGAAATTACAAATAGAAACTTTTATTTGGTAAAGAATTAACTATCAGCAGTTCTATCTTTAAGCTTGAAGAATTGTTACTTCTATTGACTAAACTATTTTTAGAAGTTAATTTTGGACATATTTACATTTACTTATAGAAAAAAAGTGCTTCATGGCTAGAGATACACTCAGCTGTTACGAACTAGAGAGCTGTTGCCTTTCGGCGTAGGAATATGTAGCAATGATTAAAGCTACTTGTTAATCAGGGAATGGCTCTTCAAGGAGTAGAATCACGTTAATATGTTAGGAAATTTGCGCGAATTTGCATGTCAAAATATCTTGGGAGTTTTGACATTGCCTTTGTACAATCCCATTCAATCATCCAAAGGGCAGCCAGAAGCATCATCGACATTAGAAATTTTCTTCTAGATACTACCCAACAAATAATGTTTCAACTTCTTGAACCTATCTGAACGTCACTAATCCGTGCTTTGCCGACTTTGTGCTTATTCAGGTGATGTAGTAATCCACATATTCCTTCCTCAACAGAGAGCTTTCTACAACTTGGAGGAATTCTACGGCAATGCAACACCGATTGAAGTCTCTTTTGAGAAGCAGCCTCCATTTCACGGTTGAAGTGCACCAAGCAAGGCTTTGTTTTACCAATTCCCATATTGCTGAAATGGTTTAGTTGACTAACAAAACAATCTTCGCCATTACTGTGTTTGCTTAGCATACCTAAGCTTGGGGGTGCTATTGAGTAATTCTACAGAGCTCAGTTGTTTGAGATCAACTTCCATTAAGGAGCAGCAACCATATTGGAATCTGTTATTCCTATTCTTCTGGGTGTGCTTTGAAGTAGTTGATTTGTTGTGTATAGATAACATTCACCACTAGGTTAAACATCTTGCTTCCATTGACAATTTTGTCCATTAATACTATCGTTTTAAAAGAATCGGACCTTTTTTGGGATTTCATTTTTTTTCTTCAAATATATACAAATTATTTATATAAAATTGGATCTAACTAATTTTATTTAACAATCTATTTATTATTATGCCTTGAACCCAACCTTGGTATCAGATTGAGTTATGATGTAGTATTATATTGGTATTAGTTAATACTAGTGTCGTTTCGGGTAATTTTTTTAAAATTTGTGAAATAGTTTTTGAATTTTTTTAAAAAAGTTACTAAATAATTTATTAGTATATTGTATTCTTTATAATTTTACATTAACCATATCTCCAAAAATTATGATAATATAAATTTAAAATAATAATAATTTATTTATTTTGATTAACTTTCATTTCTACTTATTTTACATATAAATATTAACAAACAGGATCAACCTTGTTAGTTTGAGCAAGAATGGTAGATAGAAAGTAAGGCTAGTAGAAAATGTTTAACATGCATGTTTATGCTTCTCTCTGTCCAACCCACCTTCTAATTTTTTTAATTTGTCTACTCTAAATTATCTCATGTACTTGCTTTTGTCCATTTATTTATGTTTTTGGGGTTGTCAAAACGATCATAAGTGCATCAGGAAGTAGACAAGCTGCAGTCTTGGAGTAATGGCCAAATTCTTGTTATTCATATCTCACAAAATAAAGGAAAGCTCCTTATAAACATTCTTCTGAGTTATATCATGAACCTCTCAAGCTTTAAACGGATTAACTCTCAATAAAAGCATGACTTAACTATTGAAATGTTACAAACAAGAAAAGGATTACTAGTCAAGCGCACCAAAGTATAAGAAAAGTTTTGTCTTTCTTCCCAAACTATTCCAAGTCTTGCTCTTTCGGGTACTCCACTCTTTGACCAATACGCTTCTCACACGTTTCAATCATTTCCTATTTTCTATTTCCTTCTCAAATGTTTAAGTGTTTCTTATTTGTATGGATCAAATTGATCCTAGTGGTAACGTCAAGGTCACATACTTTTACAACTTACAATTTATGCACACATAAATAAATTATACGTATAAAACATCAATTTTTGTTTGATTCTAATTAACTAACGATCTTCATAATATAAAATAATATCTCTAACTTTTTGAATAATCAAATTAAATTAAGTCTATTGATTCCTTAATGAATTAAATTTTTATTCTAAATAAAAAATAATTTGACTTGAAAATAATTTTCAAATTTAATTCAAGATTATTTCCATTTATCTTGATTCTTTCAAAAAATTTAATAAAATAATTATCAATAATTTAAACTTCTTACTTATTATAATTTAGGAGTTAATAGTGACCCAACATGAAACCAATCGTAGCCTAGTTGAGCTTCGTGATGCCTATTGTTTGCTTATGCTACTGTCACTATCTTTTTCTCATATATTTAAACCAATAATTCACACAAACCCAAAACATCAACTACTTGATCGCGGCTCGTCGTTCAATCCTAAAATTAATTCTTAGAAACCGGTCAAAAATAATTTATACCAAGGATTGCAATATATGGTGCAACCTCGGGTCGTCTCACTTAATCGGAACTTAATGAAATGGACCCTAGCTAGCCCATATGTTATAAGGTGCAAGTGAAATTAGCAAGGAAAGGAGGTTTTGAATTTGAAAATAGAAAATGAAGATACTAAAACAAGTGATAAAATCTTCTTGAAAATGAGTGGTGGCTATCCTAGTTCAAAACTAA
Source organism: Erythroxylum squamatum (assembly GCA_025629845.1). Classification (NCBI taxonomy): domain Eukaryota; kingdom Viridiplantae; phylum Streptophyta; class Magnoliopsida; order Malpighiales; family Erythroxylaceae; genus Erythroxylum; species Erythroxylum squamatum. Next base: position 26,297,892 of record JAOTBA010000005.1, read on the forward strand.
TTTGATGGGATTAGACACTAAGGGGGCGTTTGGTTTGAGGGTTTGGGAATGAAGGAATGGAATCATTGCAAAAAGTAGTGTTTGTTTTGGGGTTTTC
>JAOTBA010000005.1:26310346-26321668 GCA_025629845.1 Erythroxylum squamatum
TTAATTAGTTACAATATAATTAATTAAAATATAATTCATTCATTAATTAAAATATTGTAATTAATTAATTACAATATAATTAACTAATTAATTAAATATAATAAATTTTTATCTCTCAATATTTTTTACAAACCAACCATTATAATGGTAATCATTCCTTCCTCTTAATCAACTATCATAATTATAATGATAATATTCATTCTCAGTCATCGCTATATTCATTCTCATTCCTATTACCATTCCCCCATGCGAACCAACCGCGCCTAATTATTAATGGCAGAGCATTAATTGAATAGCAAGGTAAGCATCAATTAATCAATGACAATAATAGACAACAATGTTAAACTCGTAAAGCATTTCTTCTTATTTTTACAAGTAGCAAAATGATCTAGTGTAAGAAACTTCATGAATTTAGGAGATATAAACTTATTGCAAGAAAATGAAGCATCAATTCATGTAATCCAAGAGATTGTGGGAAATGCTTACCTTAATCAAGAAGGGAAACAAAGTAAAGATAACACATGGAAAGAGAGTATAATCAATTTAATAACTATGCATTTCCTTGACCATTTCTGAAAGTATAAATACATTTATGATGGACTACCACATTGGTTGCTTGCATCATGTGTTGTAATCTTCAAAATTTTGCCAACACCCAAACATGTAAAGATTTCATTTTCATGCAAAAAAAATAATTACTCAAACACAACTTATGTAGGACAATAGAAGAATTATTAACTAGAAGCTAAAAGCACAAAATTATGAAGAATGGCTAGTATTAGGCTAGAATATCAAGTTTCAAGATTGAATTTTGGTTTGCGATGCTGAATTTTCAAATTTTGTAAAACTGGGATTTTAAGGCTTGATTGCTGGAAATCTAGGCTTAGAAATTCAGGGTTTAATATGGCTAGAATTTAGGTTAGGGTTGCTAGAATTTTGTGAAGAACACAACTAATGGATAGTAGGAAACTAAGAATCGCTCCTAGGGTCTCAGAATCACTCTTAGAAAAAAGAATCACACCTTCTAGTTGAAAACTCAAGTTTAAAGAAAAATTACATATTGCTTTTTATTAATGAAAGGCTAAGCATACATATATATAGAGTTTTTAGAATCCTTATTCTAGTATGAATAAGGTTTCTAATTTAAATTTTATTATAATAAGAATTCTATAAGTCCTATACAACTAAGGTAGCATATCTAAAATAAAATAACATAAAACTACTACTTCCTATCTAACAAAGAATCCTAATACAATCTAAATTTCAACCTTTAGCTTTGATGTCAACTTAATTTCCAATTCTCATCCCACCAAATTAAAGCTTGTGATTGATTAATCTTTCCTATTTGATTTTTCTTATAGACTTTAAATTCTTTTGCATCAATAACACTAGTGGATTTCAATTTTAAGCTTGAGCTAGAAAGATTACCGTCTCCTAGGAGGAGAGCGTCTGCGCACAGGACTACCACGGATTCTTCGAGGAGAGGCCCTACAAAGATTACAATTCAATTAGAAAAGGAGAGATATCAGAGCCCCTCGTGGTAGAAGTAAAAGAACCAAAGATGAAGACCAAGACCAACCTCGCAGGGGATCTGTACCGCCTCACTGGAGGGGATGGAGATCGCCCTCTGACTGGGGATGCTGGTCTCCTCCTTGGAGGTGTTTCCCCACGACGATAAGGAGACTCTACCCTACGACGAACAGGAGAATCTGCTCGCCGACGTGGAGGAGATACACCTTTCCGACCAACAGGAGATCTTCGTCGGGGTGAGGGCAGAGGCTTTCGACTAGGAGAAGCTGTCATGGATAGTATAAAACAATTAATTCGCAAAATACGTACAGAGAAACAAGAGGTTTTCCAATACTCATCTCGTGTTTGCATACATTCTCTTTGTCGTTTTAGACCATCCTTCTCAACATCTTGACCAACAGTATCAGCTTTAGGAACATCCTTCTTAGGTGCAGTAACTACAGGTTTCAGCGGTGGTGAGACCTTCTGACGTGGTGGTAACGTGAACCTAGCTCGAACGACACTGCCATCAATTTGGGCCTGCATGAAACAATTCTCAAAATCATTTAACTAAAACACAATGATTTGCTTGTGCTAATTAATGTATACGAGAGTCTACCCCATCCATGTATAGTATGGCTTTTTCAGCATCAGCTCTCGTCTTAAACTCAACATAACCATATCCTTTCGGAAGATTAACCTGTCCATCACAAAGATATGTGACAACAAGGTTAGGATAAATATCCGGAAAATAAGGACAAACTCCAACAGTATACTGTCAAACTTACAGAACGGTCCATTGCCAGCTCCACATGTACTACTTCTCCAAAATTACCTGATCATAGGTAAACAAAGATAGGGAAAAAAAACAATTTTGCAATCAATCAATAACTATAACAATCAATTCTTCTAAATGGAAGCTTTCACTTAATTCCTTGACATCAGTTGAGAAGAGGTAGTAAGCATTAACTAAATTAACTTTTTTTTAAAATCACTTTAATTAGTCAACAGCAGCAATTGATATGCAGTAATTCTACATCACTTCACAAGCAAAATAATCCCTACTAAAAAAATAAAAATATAAAAAGGACTACAACCCAGATAACTTGTAATTTCGAAGTTTTAATTACATACCACACAATTTTCAACAACCCGAATCAAAACATAGTCTACCATAGAAAGTTGCTCACTTACTATCAATGGTCAGGTAGCTCCTTCATGCAATGCAGTAAAATAAAGAGGTAAATAATGGGAGAGAAGACTATCAAACAGAGTTCAAAGGGTTTTGACAAAGATGACGAAGCAAATTTATTGGGTAGTTACTACCATCCTAGAAAAGTGATTATGATCACAGCTACAATCAAGAATTTTGTTGGTAAATTTTATCAAGATACAATAAAGCCCAACATGAAATGAGAAATATAACTAGAATTCTTAAGGTCTACATCGATACCTAGCATAATTAGCTTAACATCTTAATATTACTATATCATATCGTGATCGTCAATTATCCTGGATCATCCATTTAATGATGTGCTTCCTAGGTATTCTAACAACTAGCATGAAATATTAGATGTCTATCAACACAAATCTACTATAGTTAGAGATAGTAATTAATAACAGGGGAATGAGAGTTATCTACACGCAAAGAAGCCAAATAAAGTGGAAAGAAAGGTCACCTTGGTAAAGGGAAAAAGGTTTATATAAAACACAAGAACCACAGACACAAATATCCAGAAATAGCAGAATAGTTTCAAGAATCCATAACAGTGTAAATACTCCAAAAGGAAAATAAAGAATTGCAGCATTGCATTCAAAAACATGAAATAAAATAATCCCAACTTACTGAATATCTCTTTTAGATGGCCCTCATGAACATTTCTGCTAAGGGAGTCTATGTGAAGAACAAGAGACTCACGAACCGGAGATGCTTTCCTAAAACCAACAGTACATAAGAACAGTTTGTATGAAGTAAAGAACCATACAAAAGCAAAAAGCATAAACTTTACAGGTCATATGTGTGAATAAATCAATTTTTAATTCACCTGTATTGATTAACTGAGACTATTTTGTCAATATGATAATGCAATTAGGTTGAAGATCATCGAAAATAGGTCTGAAAGTCCTTTGAACATATATATATTTGTGGAAAACAAGCTCAAACTGGTGACTCTTTTCAGTTATGGAAACCAACATTAGGAAGCACAAACTGAATCACATTACTAATATAATTCTATTATATGCCTAAAATAACAAATCAAATGCCAAGTATAAGCAATAAGATACTGTTGAACGGCAGAAAACTTGTCTAGGTGTCCCAAAAAAAGCACTACTGAGTCACATATCTACAAGCACAATTCCATCACTTGATAATTTTTGTTCAAGCACTTGCAAAAAATTACATATTTACCTCACTTTCAGAGCCCAAAACTCAGAAGGTAAGAATGTCATTAGCCTAATGACTCCATACAAATGCATGGAAAACAGACATACTTATTTTAATTCCTAAAACATCATTCACTAGTACAAAAATCATTTGCATAAATGTCTATCCATATATAAGAATTCACTCATTTTCCCATCTTCCACAAGAGTAAGAGTGGTCCCTTGTTATATGATAATAGACCACCATAATACGCAGTTGGTTATCCTATTGTATGATAAACAACTCATACATTTAAATAGGGTCAGACTATGAAGTGCCTATTATGTAAACTGGTTAAACTAGAACACATCAACTTCAAGTTTCATCCATATTCGCTAGACATCCCATGCCATGTTTTGATAACACGTCTATTGTGTGGGTGGCAGAACAAAAAATATCATATTCAGATCTCATTTTCCGAAATGCATATACCAAAACAAGAAAAAAAAATGTACGGCCCGTCATAAATTAGTGCATTACCAACTCACACCACAATTAACCACCTTGTCAAGCCCACAAAGCACTCTAAGTTATGTGCTTCGAAAAAATAGGAAATAGAAGCCCTCCACATATTTATTTAAACATGAGTTACCAACGAGGACGCAGTTTTACCTAGGAGGCGGAGAAGCCTTTTTAGACTGTGGAGGTGATGAGCGGCCTCGCTTAGCCTCAGGAGGGCTGCGTAATCAAACAAAGAAAATTTAACGCATAAGCAAAATTAAATAGATAAAATGCATAACTAGGTTTTGCCAGAGACTAAAATGACGTTGCAAACTTTATCTTTGGTTAGGCCAAAACCTAACCTTCTGCGGTGAGGAGGAGGAGTTGGGCTGCGAGAACTGACGCTACGAGATGGAGAAGAGGAAGAGGAAGAGAAGGATCTGGAGCGTGAAAGAGATCTTGAGCGAGAACGAGAACTGGAAGGGGAATAAGACCTTGACCTTGATCTTGAGTAGGAACGTGACCGCGAGCGTGACGAGGAGCCTGAACCCGAACCAGACGGCGGCGATGCGCGGCCTCGGGATGGCTTTGCCATTTGCGCAAGTGTAGCACTGTGACTGTGCTTTGAAGCCTGAGGGAGGAACACCAAGCCCTGAATCGCGAAAGTGAAGTGAAGCGAGGCGAAGCAAAAACCCTACGGAGGAAGAAAATAGCTTCGATATAGGTTTTAGCCCTTATCTGCAAACCCAGCATACTAAAGTGTGGGCCCCGCCCAAATTTATGAGAATAGCATAACTCTTTTTTTTAATGTATTTAGTAATTCTATCATTGAATTTATTTGTAATTGGCTAATAATAATTATTAAAAACATTTAAATGAGAATATAAATAAAAGACGAGTCATTTTATCCTAACTATAACAATCAAAAGTTTATATTAACCAATAACTATTTATTGCAGCTATATCTATAATTCTAAATAAATTTAAAAAATTAAAAGTTTATATTAAATTGAAATAATTAAATAATTTATTTATTTGAAATTGTTTAACTCACCTATTGAAAAAAAATAATAATAAATTAAGAATTTTTAGACAGAGATTGACTGAATATGAATCACTTAAATTTAATAGTATTTTTTTAATAAAATATAATTTAAATGAAAGTGAGACAGATAATACATGTACGTATCATCTATATCTATTATTGTACCTATCTAAAACTGTCAATTCATCACAAAATTATAATCTAAAAAATTATTTTTCAGGTCTTAATTATTATCAATAATAATATTATCCATGACGCATACTCGAAACTCAGTATTATAATAAAATAACATCATCTAAATATTAATAAAATAACCATAATAATTTATAAGAAGGATATCTGTCGCCTTTTAGCATCTTCAAAAGCACACACTAACATGTATTGACACTAACTATTAGTACTATCCATATTTTATTATCTAATCTAACAAAAGAATGATTGATTTAAAGAAAAAGATGAACAAAACTAAAAAGCAATGAACAAGAATGTAGCAACTAAATGATAATTAAGATCTAATAGAATCCCCGAACCTTTCTTTGTTTTAAAGTTATCTTAATTCAATGATTAATCCTAGAAATTCTAAAATTACAACTACATTCTTTCTCCAAAAATATAGTCATTTTCCTTAAGTTAATTGGTTAAAATCTCTTTCTCATCGAAACTCTAAGAACGTATAACTCGTTTTGTGAATTCCTATGATAGATTTTACTATAACCCAAAAGATTTATGCGGTAATTTTTAAATTTTCATGTAACTCTTATTATAATGTCACTATATATGTATATAACTCCTATGACGCCTCTTGCCCTCTATTTTTCTTTTTCTATCTATGCATAAAACTTAAAAGTGTCATGGAATACTACCACCAATATAGGCTTATGTTGCACCCGTGTCGACCTAGTAACTCTGATAATTAATCTTAAATCAAGCACTTGAGGGTTTATCTTAAGAATACAAGTCTATAGGCCATATGGCAAATTTTACAATAAATAGAATGCACTAGTAGGCTATACATGTTGAACTTGTCTTATGTTTGACCTATAAACATATGTTTATATTTAACCAATGTTTTTCCAAGATCATGCAAAAACTTAATAACTTGTGTCCAACTTGTTTAAATCCATTCCTTCTTCATTAAAGAGCTAAATAAGGCTTATAACAAAATATGTCATATTAAGTACCAAATCCAGTAAAAACCATCCGAACATAAACAAAATGCTTTCAAAATCATAATAAAAACATAAACTAAATAACATTTGTCAAATTCCCTCGTACTTAAACATGTGCTTACCCTCAAGTAAATTAATTATATTACTGTTAAGCATGTGTAGTATTTTCTTCTAAGTTAGTTAGCCTAAATACTTCCCTACTTGCCTATATATTTTCTTGTAATGGCTTGTTGGATTTGTTTATCAACCTTTCTTCTTTCCTTTTTGTGTATTTATTTACTTATTTTATCATTTATTTTGATTCCTTACCTTGTTTTGTATTTATTGTATTATTTATTTTATTTCTTATTTTTATATTTTATTTATTCAAATTTATTTATTTATATTTTATTATTATCTGTTACGTCTATTTTAATTTTTAATTTTTTAATTTTAATATTTTAATAACATATTTTTCTAGTTATATGGTTTATCAGAAACAACCTCTCTATCAGTTAGGAGTAAGACTGCATATTACAGGACTTTCCTAAACTTATGTTTCAGCAAGATTTTTACTGGGTTGTTATTATTGTTGTACTCTTAATTTAAATAGGTGGTAACTCTAGGAATGAATTTAACAATCAATTCGACTAATTAAAACCCTCTTTTATTTATTTAATTTCAAAATTCATCAAATTTCTAGGCATTTAGCTACTTATATTAAGTTATAAATCAATTCAATTTAACTCTGCAATCCTTTAAACTTTAACTCAATCTATAAAATTCAACCTAATGCATATAGTGAACAAACATGAGAAAGATGCTTTAACTTTCAAACAATTTCATAACCCTTGTTGAAAGAAAATTGATCAAGTTCTTTTAGTGGTAAGCATACGGTGAAGCTATAATTAGCATTAATGAGTACAAGTCGATCTTACAAAGACTAAAATTACTAGTACTTATTATCTTTCTACTATCTAATCTAACAAATTTTGGTGCTTATGAATAATCAAATTCAAAATTAAAATAATAGACTAAAATGATCAACATAATTGATTAACTAGAAAAAATATTAAACTAAGAAACAATCGAAGAAGGTAGTGATAACTGGAATTCAAATTCTCCCAAGATTTCTCATGAAATTATGATTTCACTACTCAGTTTAATTCATTGGACCATGAAAATTCCTTAATTATACTAATATCTTTCTCAAGACTATTAACATCTAATCTTAGGTTAATTAATTAATTGAATTCATCTATGAATTTCACTATTTATATGCAACCCCTTTTAATTATGATAGATCTATTCATATAAAAAATTTCTTAATCCCAATTGTATGAAATCATACATGAATCAATATGTTAGTAATATCAATTTAAGAATAATTAAGAACACATAATTGAATCTCAATGAAACAAAAAAAGGAATTAAATTAAATTAAATTCACTACAAGGTCTACCCTAGAGTTCATCTAATCCAAGTACCAACAAATGTTTAGTTCCTCATCATAGAAGGTACAACTTCAAAACTAAAGGAAAACTAGAAAATCAAAAGAAACATGATGAAATCTCTTTCAATCTTTAAGAAATCCACTTTAGATCGATGAAACTCCACTATAAATGTGTTTCCTTGCTTGTCCTTCAGTCTCTTTATCATCCTAGGCCATCAATTTTTTTCTCGAGCTTTGTCCTCACTTTCATCTGAAATTTTCCTTTCATAGTTTGAAATTAGGCTTCTAGGAGATAACATGTTGATAGTTGTGCTAATTAAAAATCATGAAACCCTCAAATCCAGAATGAACATAGGCTTAAAATGTGAGCATGGGCATCAATACAGATATGTTGATGAACATTAACCGTCTAGAACTCTAAAAGCTCTTATTTTACATGAAACATAGCCATGTTGATGTGCATAGGCCTCAATATGTGAGTGTTTGTGCCCATATTGATTTCTAACATCTTCATAACTTGATTAAAAAAACAACTCCATATCACCTCAAACTTGTCCCAATTTGTTTATTTCAATCTAAATAAGTGAATTATAGCCTAAAAACATAATATGAATGAATTAAATACTAAAAACAATGAAAAAAACCCTCAAATAAACAAACGAAAGCACTAAATATAAACTTCAAGATATGAACAACTAAGTACTTATCAATCTCCCCATACTTAAGCGAGTGTTTGTTCTCATACAAATCAATTTTATCACTCTTAACTTAATAAGAATAAACTCCAAGAAAGCACTAATCACATCGAAGATATCCGTCAAGATTCTCCATTAGTCATTGAATTATTAAGCACTTAATTACTTGCCTAAAATTGTAAATCAATCAAATTCACTCTATAATTCTTTAAATTTCGACTTAATTCATACCATTTCACTTAATGCATAAAATGAACATACATGAAAATAATGCTAAAACCTTTAAAGATTTTCATACCTCTTACTAAAAGAAATCAAAAACTAAATTTAAACAACATAGGAGCATTTAAAAGTTGGTTTGAAAAGTTTCCCAGCCTTTGACGCAAGAGTAAATACTTTGTTATGAATACCCTCAGTCAATCAACTACGTCATTATCTCAAATGGCTACTTGCACTACTTTTTAACTTCAACCTTTTATTGATATAAAGCTAACAGAGTGAAAATTTTATGCTCGTTTGTTCACTTACTACTATATCTTTTTCTTTTCTTGTTTTTTTTTAATTTTTATATGTTGGATAATGAAAATGCTCAAAAGAATTCACACTTAATGAAAGTAAAAATTATACACAAAGTATTATAATGCAAATCAAGTATCCATTTTCAAAATTAATGAACTAAATTCAAATCAATTTAATAGCTTGCAACTATTTGCCTAAATAAATCAAATCACAATCATAATCAAACTCATAATGAATCATCATGATTAACATCCTTTAAAAAAATCCTAAATTATTCATTATTAAGCTAATTATAACAAAATTGACAAGCTTATAAATTTTTTTCTCAACGACAAGCTAGTTACATAAAACACTTTCAGCATATACAGGAGGATAAAATCATTTAGGGTGCTTGAAAACCTAATATAAAACAAGCCATGAATTAATAAAATCCTAGAACTAAACTCTAAATTAATCATACATAAAGAATCAATTTAATAAAAAATCCTAATTTTTGGGTTGCCTCCCAACCAGTGTTTGTTTAACGTTTTTGTTTACGCATACCTATTTATAATAAAGGTGGCTTAAGGAGATTAAACTCCTTCTTCATGCCATAGGTTCATTAGCCTCTAAGTAGGCTACTTGCTTTTTCTTCGTAAAGTTATTCCTATCCTCCTACTCACTTTAAATGAGACACAACTCTGATGGATCTTTATAAATAAAATCCTGCATAACATCTAAAACTGCAAAATCAATCCTATCAATATCATAGCAATCACCATCATGTTTAGGGGAATGTCTCATGACATCAATATGGATCTAGCAGTGGCTAAGAAGGGTTGGCTTATAATCAAAGGTACCTCTATATCCTCATCCATATCTAAGATCATAAAATTAATTGAGAAAATAAATTTATCAACTTTAACAAGCACAGCCTCATTAATACCCCTAGTATAAGTTTCTTAAATAATTTATAAGGCATAAAATTAATATTTGTCCCTAATTCAGCCAAAGCCTTTTCTACTAACAAACTATCAATTAAATAAGAGATAATAAACTCTTTGCTTATGTTCTTAACAGGATCATAGAAGATAGTATCCTAGTGTTGCGAGAATTGATAAGAAATTACCTAAGGAAGAGGAGCAGGAAAGTTTGAAGGAAAGGTGATCCCATGTCACCTTACCTTTTCACTTTGGTTATGGAAGTCTTCAACAGACTCTTGAAAAGAGTGATAGAGAGATGTAAACAGTTCAAATATCACTCAAAATGTAAAAGACTTGGTATTTTCAACCTACGTTTCATAGAGGAATTGATACTTATGTCCAATGCTAATGCAAATTCAATCATGGCCTTCATAACAACATTCATAAGTTTTAGTATGTTATCAAGTCTTGAAGTCAACTACACGAAGAGTGGCATTTATCTTTCTAAAAGTGCAGCAGATTAGGAACTCAATATCAAAATTATCATAGGTTTTAGAATGCAGTACCTCCCTTTGATATACCTTGGCATTCCTCTATCTAGCTCAAGGATGGAAAGTAAGGAGTATTATGTGCTTATCGATAAAATTAACTCAAAAAATCAAACTAAAGCAACATAAATTTGCCCCTTGTTGGTAGAGTGGAACTTATTTCTTTTGTTCTCAACTCCATCAAGGTTTATTAGGCTTCTTACATGACCTTTCCAACATTAGTAACAAAGAACATTGACAAGATCTTTAAGGCATTCTTGTGGTCAAGTTCCAATGTATCTAGAGGTAAAGCCATGATCAAATGGTTTGATGTGAGTACTCCAAGGAATGAAGGGGTTCTAAACCTACTACCTATTAGAACCTTGAATACAGTTTTGTTAATCAAAGGATATAAAGACTATGCAGAGACAAATAATCACTTTGGTCCAAGTGGATACATAGATTCTACCTCAAACACAAAAGCATATAGAGCTATAATCCCTCATCTAGTGTGTTTAGTATGATGTAAGCCATCTTAAAAACAAGAGATAAGGTCAGATTCGAGATAGTAAATCATATAGGTAATGGTAAGTTATCCAAATTGTTGGACCCCGTTTCCGAGGCCTAACATTCGGACCCACACAAGCATAGAAGACCC
>JAOTBA010000005.1:26355051-26365420 GCA_025629845.1 Erythroxylum squamatum
TTTTGGAATTTTTTTTGTTTAATGTAGGGGGAGGGGGCAACATAGTTAAAAGAAAACATATTATGTTGTGTACTCTCATGTGAGAAATTGTAAGCAAGGGAACAACAAAATACCATGTCCCTAAAGCAAATCACATTAAACAAAAAAAATTCCAAAACTCATTTGATCAATAAAGATGATTAATGTATAGCCATTCAACAAGTGGATCTATCAAATATTTGTTATAATTATTTTTCAATTTCAATTATTTTCTAAGGATGTAAAGTCATATCAAAATTTAATTTAGATTATGAGGTGCACTATATACCTATTTACATTCTAAATTAGTTTCGAATTAGTCAAAAATCATTATGAGTAGGATGCTTAGCTTTAGTGTTAGTTGCTTGTCAATTATTAATTTTGACTATCAACATATACTCTAGTTTCTTTCCTTCTATTCTCTTTTAAACTTCTTCGATTTGTTTCTATTATATTGTTTTCTCCTCTATTTCTCTATTCTCTTGTTTCCCTCTTTCATTTGTGAGTTTCTCTCAATTCTCTTGTCCCCTTAAATTTGTAGGACTTGTTCTACATCAATCATATTTTTCAATAAATGTTCCCTCACGCACATCAAGGGTGTCCAAACATACCTAAGGTCTTCAAGACAAAGAACAAAGATCCTTCTCCTTCATGGCCAATAAGATGACTAAGATATCTGCATGGTCCGTCCTTATAGTGCAGAATGCTTGGAGTTATAGGCCATATAATTCTCAACGTATGACCTTGTTTTATTGGGACAACTCTAACAAGTATCTGCAGCAAACAAAATAAAGAATAAAAAGGAAAAGATGATGTTCTCATAAGACTACAAAGCCTTTACACGCATAGCCCTATAATGAGAAACCTAAAGATTTATATGTATGCATCATACACATATCTTTGCGCCTAAAAGTTTTCTATTACCACAACATCAAAAATTTTTAAAAATTAAAATCATTGGCGCATACCTGTAAGTGTTCTGACGTGCAAGGTTGACCAGGAAATGAGAAACAACTTATATTTTTGTTTGGAATTTCTTGGAATTTGCACTCAACAAGGTATTGAATTTTGTCAAGGCTTTCTGTAATATTCAAATTGAAATCAAAATAATTGTTTTTGATAAAAACTACCAAATAGCAAAGCAACAAAACAGAAAGGATTTAAACCTTTTGCATAAATCACTAGATGCATTAGATTGGCTGAATAATTTTCTTCATAGAACTTCATAAGCTCATGTCTGATATCTAGTCCTCTTTCTTTTGGTCTGACTTCCAAAGTATCCCAATTACCTATGCATTTAAAACATACAAAAAAATCATAAATTGTGGACATATGCAACAAATATCAATAAATATATTGAGCATTGATATTAGTTTTAATGACAAAGTCATATAGTATTTTCCGCTGGTCTTCTGATAAACAATCAAAACTATTACTTTGACCCAAATGTAAGTGTCAAAAAGCTGGTAGCGAAGCTTAGGCTATGTTTGGTTGGAGATTTTATAATGGAATTAAATGAAATGTAATATTATTCTATCGTTTGGGAGGAGGTTTTATAATAGAATGAGATAGAAAATGAAAGTTTCATATTGCATCACATTTCATCCTAAACAGTAAAAATGAAAAACCTCCGATTTGGGAGGTTTAGGATGGAATGTAAAATGATAAACAACTTTACACTATACTACATTATAAGCCCTTCATCCAAACAACGTTTCACTACATTATATTATGAACCATTCCATCCCTTCCAAATAACAATTTTCTAATATTACATCCATTTACGTTTCATTCCATTCTATTCCATTCCATGCTATTAAAAACTTTACGTTTAACTAAACATAGCCTTAGTCTTTTATATAAAGGCTTGATATCATTACACCTTGAAATAAATGGAAACAACCAGTTAAGTCCTATGGATCAAATCATTTGGCACTACAAAGACATATCTAGACAACAATTTCCTAGGTGCATTCATTGTATAATAAGTGCATAACATTGTGGATATATCTGAAAAAGTTACAAAATTGTTGATATATGCAACAAAAGTTGGCTACATTTTATTCATATCATTGTATAACAAGTGCATAACATATTCAGACATAGCTATTCCTTTGCATGCAAATCACCTACGATCAATGTTGTCCATTAGTTACTAACAACATAAGGAATAAGCAATACATATGTAAAGAGAGAGAGGTATCTAAGTGCAACTAACCTGTAATGAACTTATGATATGGGTGGCCTTCATCACTGATATGTTTCTGAACCTGCATTTAGCAACAAATTCACACGAATAATCATATTTAAAATTTTCAATGTCAAAATTAGCATTGATCATTTTTTATGAGCAACACAAATAACCATATACACAAATTGCATATCCTAATCTAGAAATATATGAAACTACTTCCACGAAACATAACATTTACTTCCTTTTTTTCCCTTTCTCTTTTTAGTATATTATGTTATGTCCATGACATTCATCAATAATTTTACACTAAACTTGTCCATATTCAAGTAAGTTCACTTGTAAGATACACACAATCTATCCCTCAAGGATCAATTGTCCAAAGTCAAGGAACAATTTGTAGTACCTGATTCATTCTCCAAGAATCAGACAACAAATTCTTTTGGTTCTCTACAAATAAGGGAAAGACGAAGAAATGAGCAATCACAACTAATTGCACAAGCCAACACATTTACTTGATGAAAACAACTAAGAAATTAATAAAAAATAAACACTAAAAAAGAAAACAAAGAAAAAGGGGGGAAGGGGAAGAAGAGAGAGAACGTAAGCAACAAACAACCAGAGTCAACAGCTTTGATTTCCCTTGTGGTAGCATCAGCTGACATCAATGGTTTTATAAAAAATTGAGCAAACCTAAACAGAAATCCACAAACAAGCAACCAAATTTATAAAGATTGAGAAGATTTAAGAAAATAACAAGCTAGCAATAAAGGGTAAGCAATGCATACCTGTCCAAAGCCTCTTCGAAACAATCAACGTTTACATCAAAAAAAAAGTTTGTGCTCACAGAAGCAGTAAAAGCATTCGTGTGACCTCCATGCTAAGCATAAAAATAAGGATAAACATTCAGCAAAGTTGAAGATTTTTGGTAACATAAATTAATGTATCAAGCAAACATCATTAGCCAACTCAACAAACACTCATTAGTTTCTGAACAAATTTGAGGATAATTTCTATGTATTATTTCTCATAAATGACAGAAATATATATAGGGAAGATAAGCAATTGTTCTGCTATTCAATCCCTTGATTATTGTCTAGAAAGAAGTAAATAAGATCCCATGAAAATAGGGACCAATAATGGAAAAGATAAAACAATATTTTAGGAAATAAACTATTGAGCAAATAAGGAAACAAATAAAGTAATAAAACTGAAAATATTCTTCCAACACTCCCCCTCAAGCTTTTGTGAAAACATCTACAACTTGTTTGCTAGTGGAAATGTGAGCTAGATCAATCAAACCAGAATCTACTTTCTCCGTTATGAAATGACAATCTATCTCCACATGTTTAGTTATATCATGATAGATAGGATTCTTTGCAATTCCAATAGTTGCTAGGTTGTCACACCACACCCTCATCTGAGGCTCTACTTTGATCTGAAGTTTTGCCAAGAGTCTTTTAATCCATATTCCTTCACAAATTCCCAATACGAGTGCTCTATACTCAGCCTATGCATTGCTCCTGGCAACCACTGGTTGTTTTTTACTTCTCCAAGTTACCAAGTTACCCCACACAAAGGTACAATAACCCATTGTAGACCTCCTATCAATCACTGATCCAGCCCAATCAAGATCTGTGAATACTTCAATACACCTTGTCTCACTTTTCTTGAAGAATAACCCTTTTCTAGTAGTCATTTTCTCATACCTTAAGATTTTGAGTACTACATCCATATGTTCCTATTGAGGGTTGCTCATAAACTGACTAACCACACTCACAGGAAAACTAATGTCTAGTTGAGTGTGAGACAAATAGATCAGTTTTCCAACTAATCTTTGATATCTCCCTGTATCCACTGGTGTGCTTTCTTCTTTAAGACTTAATTTAAAAGTTGATTCCATGGGTATCTCTGCAGGCCTTGACCCATCATCCCAGTTTCCTATAAAAGGTCAAGTGTATACTTCCTTTGGCACAGTGAAATGCCCTTACTAGATCTGGGTACCTCCATCCCCAAAAAGTATCTCAAATAGCCCATATCCTTAACTTCGAATTCTCGGGCCAAAGCACCTTTTAGCTCCTTTATGCCTTCCCAATCATTACCTGTAATAACAATATCATCAACATAAACTAGAAGAATAGTCATTTTACCACCAGTTAGCCATCGAACAAACAAGGTGTCAGTTTCTTTATAGATATTAAATTTGTGGATAGCTTAGGGACATGGAGAACATTTCTCAATATTATGTATGGGTTTATTTTGACATCTCCTATGCCAGCTACAGTTGCTAAGGATCCATCTGCTATGGCTATTTTCTTAATGTTTGGGCAAGGGGAATAGGTGGTAATGTGATTGGATGAATGAGTCGTGGTCTGTGGCTCTTGAATTTATGATTCAAGATTGCTGAAAAGGTTTATCTAAGGGATTTAATCCAAATGAAAAAGAACACATACTTGAATGCACAAAAGTACATGTACCTATAGCTTTCTCTATGTTGTTAACGAATGCTCTCACCCTTTCCACTTGATTGAGGCCCTTTGAGTCCAGCTTGTCTTCTTGTTGGGATGTACTTGTAGCATCCTGCACTTGTCCATTACCCCTCGGTTAATATCCTTTTTGTCCCCACTCACGGCTAGGAGGCTTTCCATGCAACTTCCAGCACTGCTACTTCGTATGATGCGGCTTTTTGCAGTAGGTGCACCACAAGTCATCACGATTTTGACACTTGGATTGAACCCCCGTTCCAGTCTTTGCATCAGATCTTTTTCTAACCTACTTTTCACTCCTAGCTAGCATAGCCGAACCATCAGTAGGTTGACAATTAAGCATTAAAGCTCTCCTACTTTCTTCACTCCGAATAATAGCCACTGCCTCATTACAACATGGAACTTTCTACTTTCCGAGTATTTGGATCCTTATTTGATCAAACTCAGAATTCAATCCCACAAGGAAGTCATAGATTATCTTGTTCAATGAACTCTTTTAGTATAGCAACATCATTAGGACCCTCGTTTTGAATTAATAATGATCAAGTTCCTACCATAACGACTTCAACTAGTTGGCATATTCAGTCACAGATTTTCTTGTTTGGAAGCAACGATCTTGACTTTCACTTCATACACTTGGGCTGCATCCCTAACTTTTGAGTACGTCTGTTGAATCGCATCCCAAATGTCTTTGGCTATAGCCATGAACATTACCCTATCGCTTATTTCAGGCATCATTGAATTCCAAAGCCACGCCATGATCAATGAGTCCTCCTCATCCCGTGCTTCAAAACCTAGATCTTCTTGCCTTGGTCCAGTTCCTAACAAATGACTAATCTTTCCCTTGCCTTTCAAAATAGTTCACTTGAGATAATTTTTTCCATCCAATTTGTAGGCAGTTTGAATGGTCTGCAAATCCACCGAAGATTGAGTCTTGATTACTTCATTTGATGAAGCCACAATGATTGATCCACTCTCCTTGTTTTCTGTCATTGTCCTTCACTTCTATATTCAGCCAAATACTTAACAAAATTAATCAGCCTTTCTAATTGAATGAAATAAATCAGTGATGAAAGGTTGACTCAGAGAGAAAAGAAAAGAATCTCAAAAGAAGAAGAAAACGGCAATGAAGGCTCAACCCCCCTCCTTAATTTTCCCAGAAAAATTCGAGCCTAAGGCTGGTTTTTTAGTTGTTTTTCATTGAACCACTTAATGGGTAGTATATATAAAGAGTACAACATAAATCAGGAAACTAATTCCACTAAACTATGAATCTGACTCTATCTAAAAATCCTTTAAATTTTGGGATCCTAAAAATACATATCTTCTACCCAATATTTACCTAAAATAGAATTACGAATTCTCACATATAATGATCAACAAGAACTTCCTATTGCCATCAGAAAAGGAACTAGAGAGTGTACAAAACAACCATTATACCCTCTTGCACATTTCTTATTGTTTATAAATTTATCACCATCTCACAGAGCATGCCTTATAAGCCTGAATACCATTACCATTCGTACCAACATATCTGAGGCTTTATCTAATGAAAAATGGAAACAAGCTATGAATGTGGAGATGGGAGGCACTGAAAAAAAAAACTTGAGAATTAGTGAAGTTACCTATAGGAAATAAACTAATGGGTTGTAAGTGGGTATATATGATGAAATCGAGGGCAGATGGGTCAATTGCGAGATACAAGGCGCGGTTGGTAACAAAAGGCTACACTCAAACTTATGGGGTTAATTATTTAGGGACTTTTGCTTATGTTGCAAAAATGAATACTGTGAGAGTATTACTGTCATTAACAGCTAAGATTATTATTGTCATTAACAACTAATTATGGTCGAGAACTACAATAGTTTGATGTGAAGAATGCTTTTCTACATGGAGATCTAGAAGAAAAAATTTACATGAAAATTCCACTAAGTTATGGGAAGAAGTTGGCCACTCATAATGTGTGTAAGTTGAAAAAGGCACTATATGGCCTTAAGTAATCGTTTTGAGCACGGTTCGGAAGATTTTCTAAAGTTATGGTAGCTATGGAATACAAACAAAGTCAAGGAGATCATACATTGTTTATCAAACACTCTCCTTCAAAGAGAGTTACAACTCTTCTAGTGTATGTTGATGACAAAATAGTGATAGCGGATAATGAAAAAGAGAAACAGTTGTTGAGTCAACGATTAGCTAAGGAATTTGAGATTAGGGCATTGGGAAGTTTGAAGTATTTCCTTGGAATTGAAGTTGCACATCATAATCATGGAATTTTTATTTTGCAACAAAAATATGTTACAGATCTTCTCAAGGAAACAAGATAGATAACAAGCAAACCTGCAAGCACTCCTATTGATCTGAATCTTAAGCTTGAAAAGCAGAGGATGATGCTGCAGTAGATAAAGAGATGTATAAGCACATAATAAGAATATTAATTTATATGTCTCACACACTACCAGATACAACATATGCAATAAGTGTAATTAGTCAGTTTATGCATAGTCTGAAGGAAGTTCATCTGCAACCAACTCACAGAGTACTTCAATATATTAAAGGAACACCAAGAAAGGGTATTTTGTTCAAAAGAAATGGAGGTCAAGTTTTTGAAGCATACATTGATGTTGATTATGTCAAATCTATTATTGATAGAAGATCAACTTCAAGATATTGCACTTTTCTTGGTGGGAATCTTGTGGCTTGGAGAAGCAAAAAACAAGATGTGGTGACTTGATCAAGTGTAGAGGCGGAGTTTCGCGTGATGGGTCAAGGTGTGTGTGAACTACTTTGGTTGAAGATTATTCTTGAAGATTTGAAGATTAAGTGGAATGGTCCTATGGGACTATACTGCAACAATAAATCTGCAATTAGCATAGCTCACAACCCAATTTAACATGATCAATATAGAGCAAATTGAAATCAATAGGTAGTTTATCAAGGAAAAGTTAGAAAGTGGATCAATTTGTACACATTATGTGTCTACTCATAATCAATTGACTGACATTCTTACCTAAAATTTGAGCAGCTCAATTTTTCAAACTATTATGTCCAAGCTGAGTGTGGAGAATAACTATCCACCAGCTTGAGGGGGAGTATGATAAACTCATGTATATTGATTGATTATATTTGATTAAGTTTTTTATCATATTAAAATATCCCATAAATCATAGGATTAGAGAGTATCTCATAAATTATGGGATTAAATATTGTATTAGAATCATTAATTTCCATTTATAGGTACTAGAATTTTGTCTATAAGTTATACTTCTTGTAAACATTAGAGATGTGCAAAAAATATAGTATCTATTCAGATTTTGATAGAAATCATGTTCATAATAGGAAAGGCAAGAAGCACATAATAAAATACTATAAAAATGAATAAGAAAACGTAAAAATACTAAAAGGGAATATGTATGAATGTCGATGAAAGACATCAGTTGAATACTTTGACCTATTTATGCAACCTAATGAAATAGCACCACATACATTACCACCTACATTGCCTCCAAATTCATAAAATAACATCAAAAGTGTAACTTTAGCTTGAGCTCATAAACCACTTGAAAAGCTTCTTGTAATCATTCCAACCATACTCTTGTTGACCTATGTGTACAATTTCCCATTAGTGACAAGTAGAATTTCCATGAGCCCCTTCATAAAGGAAAGAGTTACAAGTAGACTCCTTTTTATTTTTCGGCCTCCATCTTTTTCAAAAGCAGTCTTTTCAATCAACTAAACTACTCCAATAATGATAATGGTGACATCATATGTCATATCCCCACCTTTTCCTAACTTAACCTGAATGAAAATCAACAAAAGTTTTCAACTTTGCTCTTCATAAAAGGGCAACATGGCCCTTTCCAAAATCCTATCATAATTCCCATTTATGTATTTGATGCATTTGATAAACCTAATGACATCATTAACCACCTGTATAATCCTCCATAATCCATTGGACTTCTGAACAACAATTTCCATCTTCATTTTGCATTTGAACTTAACAATATCTGGCCTTCATGTCAATTCTGGAAAAGAAAATTCATCTTTAGAGACTGCTAATTGCCTAAGCTTGTCCTCTAATTGACGAACAAGAAAATGATCCTTGACTATAATCTAGTTTATAGCATCATTGTCCACAAACAATCTCCATGACCCAGGTAATAAAATAGAGAAGCATAAACCATTCACTAAAACTCTTCATTTTCCACATTAGATATTATAGTAATCACTTGTCATACCATCAATTTCTCTCCTTCTGCTGGCTGAACATCAATATCCTCATCACAAGGAGGGATGTGAGGTTTTGTCTCCATTATTAGATTCTAGAAGGTAGAGTCCATCCTTTTCCTTAGCATGCCCAATCATCTTCCCCGTTTCCCGATCCCAAAATACACAATAATTAGGATCAAAGATGACAAAGCAATTCAAGTCGCTGGTAAATCTTTTAATGGACAAAAGATTGGCAGAAAGTTTGGGAACATGAAGTACTCTTTTCAAGAGAAGATTAGGGGACAAAGGAATGGTTCCTTGACCTGCAACAGTAATAAGAAAGCCCTCTGCAACTTTAACTTTTCTGTTACTAGGACAGGGGTTATAAGAAATAAAAGAATGATGAGAGGTAGTCATATGGTCTGTAGCACCCCAATCTATGACCCAAGAATCCCTAAGAGACACTAATGAGGCACTAAGAGCATGAGAATTAGCAAAATCACCTGAATAGGCTAATGAACATGATGCACCAACACCTTCCAGGGAATTCAGAATGCTCCTTAGGCGCTTAATCTCTTCTTTGTTAAATCCTTTTGGTTCTGATCTAACTTGATCAGAATCTCCAAAGTTTGTAGGTTCAATGAAGTGGGCTTTGGCCTATCCATCCTTGTTTTCCCCTTCTTTCCGTGCTTTTCGTGGCTTCCCATGTAACTTCCAGCATGTCTCTCTAGTATGCCAAGGCTTCTGAAAAAAACTGCACTAAACAACTTCCTTATTTTGAGGATTCTGTTGATGGTGAGGCTTCTTTGTTAGTTTTCATAGACATGAATGCTAAGCTGTCAGCAAATTTGGATTCAACATCACAATTCTCTGGCTCTCTTCTGCCCAGATGAGTGAAAAGGCCTCATTCAAAGATGATAAAGGGTCTTTACCAAGTATTTGAACTCAAAGTTGGTCAAATTCAACATTAAGACCTATTAAGAATTCAAAAATTCTGTCCCTTTCTACAAACTTTTGTAATTTGACATTGTCATCACTGCACTGCATTTTAAAATTATTATAATGATCCAACTCAAGCCAAAGACTCTTCATTAGATTGTAATGTTCAGTGATAGAGTGCATACCTTGCTTGACAGATGAGATTCTGGTCTTAATCTCTTAAATTAAAGAGGCATCATTTACTTTAGAATAAGATTGAGTAACAGCATCCCATATCTCCTTAGCAGATGAGAGGAACAAGTAAGCGCCTCTAATGACTAGTTCCATAGAGTTCCAAAGCCATGACATGATCAAGGAATCCTCTACATCTTAAGCCTTAAACTTGGGATCCGAAACAGTAGGAGCAAGTCCTAATAAGTGAGAAAGCTTTCCCTTGCCCTTAAGGAAAGTCTTAACCATTTGTGACCAATGGAGGTAGTTTTTACCATTGAGTTGGTAAGATGGAAACAAGGTTTGTAATTCACCAATA
>JAOTBA010000005.1:26422991-26433404 GCA_025629845.1 Erythroxylum squamatum
GTGACTTATGTATTTACGGTTTTGGAGCATTGATGTATTATGGACTGAAAATGTATTTCATCTTGTAAAGAATGCTTATTTATGAATAGTGAATTATGAGTGGATAACGATGAACGGAAAGATGGTTTTGTGTATGGATTAGAATTAGTTGAATTCGGTACATGAGGATTTTTGGATTACGCTCACGTTTATACGACGAGCAATAGTATGCACGTTTTGCGGTTCAAGAGTTGGACTGCAACGGGGCCCAGCACGTTCGGTATCAGAGAAAGAAGAGATTTCGGAGTGCCACGCTCAAGTATGAAGGTATGTATGTTAAGAGGTTGGGTTCCGGTATCGGGATCCAGCATTTGTTTCTATGCCTCCCAAATGTGTCCATCTAACCCTTTCAGTTCAGCCCCCTTTTACCTCTCATTCCATTTCCATTTATAGCACGAGTCTAGGTTTCGGGTCGTAGGGTTGTTACATCGTCAACCTGCAGGTGTTAGAGTTAAGTGAATGCACAAAGGAGTAGTCACAGTGTAGTCACGAGGGTGACTTAACTTGTCACCCTCGTGATTACTCCTTTGTGCATTCACTTGACTCTGACACCTGCAGGTATGTTAGTCACGGTGGTGACTTCTTCCTTTTTATTTCTCTTTTCATGCAAAATTTTTGTCACTTTCCCTTCAACCTTCATGCAAAATTCACAAAATAACCAAATTAACATTCATGCAATATTCACATCATTTTCTCTCAATTTATCTTACGTTTGAAACAAAACAAAAGGATTTGTAACTAAAATCAAGATATGAAAACAATTAAAAGCAATAGAAACTAGACACAACATCATCCTATTATGGCTTAAAACGATAAAATGGGGATTCTTTGTTCTTTTATCTCTACCTCACTTGATCCTTATGACTTTTTTTCAACCCTTTCATTCCCTTCAACCATGTATAATTGGAACTATTTTTTCTTGCACTTATAGGTAGGAATACTACTAATCACTCCAAACAGATAAGGTATTTTAATAAGCTTCTCATAAAACTCTTAACTACTCACTGCCTTGGTTAGGGTGTAGTTTTGATTACGATTATTTCAATTGACCACTTATTAAGATACTAAAGTAGGTAAAATTACCTTATCTGTTTAGAATTTAATCCCCATAATTGTTAGGGTTCCTCCTTAACCCCTATGTTGTTGTTCATCCTTAGCTCAGGGCTAGTTCTAAGATTCCCTCTCATGGGTATCATAGTAGTACGGATTGATAGTACTACTTCTACTTCGTTACCAGAAAATATGCTTATTGGAGACTTAGGGTCTCTAAAAGTTTGATGTTAACTTCTAATTCTAACTTCAAGCCCTTCACGATGAATCCTATCGGTTATTCTTCAAAAAGGGACAATTTATTAGAGTATCTATCAAATTAGGCACAATAATCTTGCACCAAGTTTTCTTATATAAGCTCTTTAAAATTACCAACAGTATCTTTAAATATTTCTTCATCGAACCTTTACTTGACCGTATTAATAAGCTCCTCCCATTCTATAGTTTCATTTCTTATTTGATTCTTTATAGCTAGTTGGTACTATTCTTGCATTGCACCTTCTAAGTGCATCACTACAATTCCCACCCTTTTATTGTTTAGGGTGTTGTCAAATACAAATAACTCTTCACACTTATACAAGCAGCCCTTCACTTAGCTTCCTTCAAATATTGAAAACTTTATCTTACTAAACCTTGTGATAACCTTGTATCCTTCATTCTCTGTTAATCCCTTTGCAGAAAGTGTCACTTGCTCTTTTCTTAATGAGTTTTATCTATTTTCCCTCCTATATGAATTGATGGAACATGGTTTCAAATTTTTCTAGCTCTTTTTTCTTGACACTCTGTTCGGTTATGTCCACCAACAGCTTCTCATTCAACAGTTGATTCTCGAGCAAGGTCTATAGATTCTCCTTTATCCTTCTGAGTTGTCACCCAAGTTCCTTATGCCATAATTTCGCCTCTCTGAGAATCATCTGCTTTAATACCAAATTGTCATATGTAAATTAATAAGGTAATGAGTACCAATATTGGTACCTGAGTATGTGAAAATGAGGAATTATGAGAAGCAAAAGGGAGAGGAATAAAGCAAAGAGAAAGTGAAAGGACAGACAATATGATTACGTATTGATATCTATGTCAGTTTCTTATAATGATATAGACTTATGGACAATCAACATGTATCCACATTTACTACTATATGAAGATGTTTCGTAATAATGGAACACTTAACTTATATAGACATCTACAATATTAAATGACTTATTAAATAACTCTATTTTTTGGTTCATTTAGTGGCTGTTAACTCTTACCTTCTTTTCAGCTTCATATACCGTAACATTTTCTTCAAATTTTGAAAAAGAATATATCTTTCTCTCATTCATCATCTTTTTCTTTCGATTCTTTTC
This sequence comes from Erythroxylum squamatum, assembly GCA_025629845.1. Taxonomy (NCBI): domain Eukaryota; kingdom Viridiplantae; phylum Streptophyta; class Magnoliopsida; order Malpighiales; family Erythroxylaceae; genus Erythroxylum; species Erythroxylum squamatum. The sequence goes on from JAOTBA010000005.1 coordinate 26,425,427, forward strand.
TGTAAAAACTATATTAATAGTTCAATTGACATGTTACTAAATAAATATGTCATAATGCAGTATTTAACTTGTAATGAATGACTGAACATATACAGTCATGATTTGTTAACTAAGACTTGAATTTAGGGACATTCTTGACATAATGTTGATATGTGTATTTTGATAGGTGTTTTAGTATGTTTTTAGGTGTTTATTAGATGATTATCAAGTGTATAGGCTCAGAATTGTGTTAATGTGAGTGTGTATATGTATTCTAAGTGTTTGTTTGGTTTAGAGAAAGAATTGGATCTTAATTCTACATTTTATGAGGTGTTTGATGTGTTTGTAAATGTATGGAAACATGAAATTGAAGAAAAAAGAATAATTCAGATGAAACGCGACACCAAACAAAGACTCAAAGCACAAAGGAGATGCACGGCCATGCATCATCTTGTGCATGTCTCTTAGTTCGTGCAAATTCAGGATTATCGACAATTTTGGTGATCCATGGCCGTGCATCATACAACGCATCTGCTAGACAGCAATTCCAATGAATTTCAATGTTTCCGGCATGTTAGTTTCTTCAGTCTTTTGATGTTTTGGGGCTATTTTTTGAACCAAATTAAGTGGGAAAACCTTAAAAACGACCTTAGGACCCTAAACTAATATTTAAGAACATGAAAGACATGAAAGAATGCAGATGTCATCTTACGGAAGTGGATTAAGCAAGGAAGATCAAGAAGAATGTCTAGAATTCCAACTTTCCATATCAAGCTCTGAACAGAGTTTTTCTTTCTTTTTCTTTTGTTATTTTTATCATACTTGATGTTTAAACTAAAATTCCAGATGTTTATTACACTCATGAAGTTCTAATTTCCATATTAGGGTTTATTCCAAATTTATTTTATGAACTTGATTGTTATTGATTCAATACAAAATTTTTGTGTTGTGATAATTATGTATTTCGTACTTTGATAATAGATCGAGAGAGTGAGTCAAAAGTAATTTAATTAAATTGCGTAACTATTATTGGTAGTTTAATAAGTCACACAATTATTAAATCAACTATCATTCGAATAGAGATCTTGTGTGAGAACTTGATTATCCAATAGATAATGTCATATCTAGTTGAAAACGTTAGGAAAGTTTTGTGAATCAAGAGGTTTTAAGGTTGATTTATTAGGTCTTGAGAGAGAGTAATCAATCTTGTAGGAAATCAAGGATCGACACATAATTAGTTCAGTAATAATTAAGGGAGTAGAATACTGAAAGAATAAATCCTAAGTATTCATCCTTGATAAACCTTACATTAATTTTGGCAGCTCACTTATTATTTGTTATTTGCTTGATTTTATTTAATTGCTTTAATTTCTATTATTATTATTTTTCACTCATATCATATGTTATTACCTTAGACAAAGTTAGGTTCAATTTTGTTGGATTGATACATTTTGATACTACAAGTTACGATCCATATATTTGTGGGTAATGGGAGTTTTAGTAGATATAAAACGTGCTTAACAAATTTTCATTGTCATTGTCAGGGAATTTTAGCATTAGGATGATTTGAATTCCTTTGATTTAAAGAATTGTTACCCTTTCTTGTGTGATTAAGGTACTCAATCCCAAGAAATAAGAAAAAAAAAAGAGAGGGAAGTTGGACGCAAAGTAGAGGATACATTAATTTAGACATCACAAGGCAAGAATGAGGAATCCAAAGAGTTGAATGCCAAGAAGATATAGAAAGAATGATGGTGGAGGAAATACATCACAGAGAGCGAAGGACCTTTGTAGACTTCATAAGGCCAGGGTTCAACACCTATCATCAAGGAATTACACGATCAATAGTGCAACCGTCACACAATTTATTTGAAGAGATGGTAAACAATAGTTATTTTTGAACATTGAAATGAAGTAGACAATAGTCAACCTTCTAGGACCCCAAAGGGATGATTACTGCAAATTCAGTGACAGCATTGCAGGCTAAGATCGACAACCTCATAAAACAATTGAATAGGTTAATAGTTGCCTCTTTCTCTACATTCAAAGCAATTCAGCAAGGATACGAGCTATGCGGATGAGAGAGGCATATCACAGCTGATCATTTCCCAGTGGAAAACAACAATATGCAACAATTCAACTTCATGGGAGCATCAGTTAGTCGGGGAGGTAATGATCCTTATTGGAACACATAAAATACTGAATGGCATAACCACTCGAATTTCTTTTGGTCTAATAATGTGGGGAATCAAATAGGAAGTCAAGGCTTACCAAGATTTCGGCAAGACGAGTCCAGTTTATGGGATTCACAATTGGACGAGTTAATGGACAAGCTTATAAGTATGAAAGAGGCCCAGAAAAGACTAGAAGGGAAATTCGAGCAACTAGTGAACAATCATGCCTCTTCCATTCATAATTTAGAGGTTCAATTAGGTTAGCTTGTTAATGAATTTTGTATGAGAAGTATGGAAAGCTTTTTGAGCAATATGGAAGTAAATCTAAGAGAGCAATTTATGGTTATCATATTTAGGAGTGGGAAAGAGCTAGAAGTACAAGCTAAACCACCTTATAGAGGACCAAGAGAAGAAGAAAAAGGAAGAAGAAAAGAACAAGGACCCTCCTTATATTCCTCCTCCGTCTTACCCACCAAAAATACCATTCCAACAAAGACTTCAAAATAAAGAATTGGATACACAATTTGCAAAATTTATGGAAAAGCTGAAGAAATTGCAAATTAGCTCATCCTTTTTGGAAGCTTTGAAAAACATACCCACGTATGCAAAGTTACTTAAGGGCATATTATCAAGTAAGCGGACTTAGGATGATAATCAAACAATAGCCATGATGGAAAGTTGCAGCTCCTTACTTACCAACCACATGTCCTCATAGTTGAAAGATCTAGGGAGTTTTACAATACCCTATGTAGTTAGTAATTTAGATATTTTGAAATGTTTATGTGATTTAGGTATGGATATTATTCTTATGCTTTTGTCAATTTTAAGGAAATTGGGGCTAGGCGATGTGAAGCCAACCTCTATGCTTATTCAGTTGGCTGATAAATCGATAAGAAACTATTTGGCATGGTAGAGGATATACCTGTAAAAGTGGACAATTTAATCATTCCTGTTGATTTTATAGTAATAAACTTTGAAGAGGAACAAAATTGCCCGCTAGTTTTTGGCATGCCATTTTTGAACATTGGAAGAACTTTGGTAGATGTCCACAAAGACAACCTCATCCTTCAGACTGGTGATGAACAAGTGAAATTCAATATGAATAACATATTACAGAATTCAAAAGAGGGCAACTTATTCTTGAGAATTGATGTAGTTGAATCTTTAAAGGAGTAAAAGGAAGAAGAACAGATGACAACGAAGATTAAATTTGAAGAATATAAGGAAGACTCGATTCAAAAAGTAGAAGAAAAAGAGGGGACGAGGGTGATTGAAGAAGAATGGGAGTAATTCACCTTCTTAGAGGACAAACTATTGGATTCAACCGAAGATTCAGGGAGTTTCATCATTCCTTATTTTTTTGACAGTTTGTTACCAAAAAGGACATTACTGAACTTACTAGGTTTTCTTAATTTGATTAATTATGTTCTTATTATTATCTTGCAATATGTATCTTATTTATAAGATACTAAACTGAAATTAGGTGACATGGGTGGAAGTAAGCCACTTATAATAAACTCAGGTTGAGCATAGAAGGAAGAACGCGTCAAGCTAATGACGTTAGCTAAGCGCTACTTAGGAGGCAACCCAAGAATGATGATTTTTTATTTTATTATTTTCTTTTCTATTTTATTTTAGTTTAATTGTTTGGTACTTTGTTACTTTTATTTTTTATGTTTATTTTGTAGGGATTAAAGTTCTTGAATTTTAAGGTATAGAAGGTCTCTAAATTTCATAGCTCACATTGCCACCACCTCGATCTCCTTAATGGGTTTCATACTCTTACCCTTTTCTTTTTGTTATTTCTTTTCTTGTTATTTTCATTATGTGTCGTTTGTTTTTCTCACATTGAGGACAATATGTTGTCTAAGTGTGAGAAGGATTGTGCATTGACTTTTCATATGTGTGACTTTTGCATATCATATTGGTTGAATATGCATATTTAACAGCGCGTGTCGAGTGCACAAAAAAATTTTCGTGACTCTGTACACTAAAATTTGTAGTTATGTTGGGTCGAGATCAAATACACAGGGAATGTTTGGTTAATTTCCATAACGAAATTAATTTATGCAAGGAAAATATAAAAAAGAGGAATTTTGGATTTTTAGCAATTTAGAAAATAAAATAAAAGTAAACTTATCAAAAACAAATTAAAACAAGCAATTGAAAAATGATTAAAGTGTCGAAGATAAGAAAGGTCTAGTTCTAGGGTCAATCTTGGCCTAAACACGATCATGCATATTCCATCATCCTAACGTCTTTACACCTCCCTTCGGACTATTGATTTGAGACTAACAGTACGTTATGATAATCCTGGTTTTCCTTAGGTTGTGTTTAATTAAGATACGATCATAAATTAAACCTAAATACCGAATAACCTAGGATACGATCTCTAGATTCAATTTGGCAACAACATTACAAACTGAAAAACGATCAGTATAGGCAGTAACCTCACACGTTTGGGTTATCTAACCTAAGTTATGTTGTTCCTGACGATTCATGATCATTAGATGCTACTAACAAACATCAAATGTAATAATTATGGATTACATTCAACATTATAGCAATAGGTTCGAAATAGAATGATCAAAATAACGTATTAGGATTATATATCCAAAACCAACACAACAATCCGAAAAGAGATTACAAAGTTAAAAGAACGAAATAGCTTAATCGTGACTTGGCTTCGATATCCCCATTGAACCGTCATCAAGAAGTTAGCCTTCCATCTCCATCTTCATTAAAACCAAGAGCTCCCCAAGAACAACGGTATTAGCCCCTAGAGAATGTCCCACTGAAGAACCCACACTCCCGTGCCTCCAAAGAGAACACCTCCTCGCTTTTAAAACCTTCTGTTCTTTTATTTAAAAACCCCATGCATCCAAAAACCCTTATGCTCAATGTCTGCATTTTGGTGCCTTGGTTGTACGTCTATGTTTTGCTCCTTCCCAGCTACTATGCGTCGTCGTTTTCTTCATGCTTCCAGCTGCCATGTGGTTGCTTCATTTTACTCCCATCATTGTGAGTGCCGAGTTATTGGTTATTAGTGGCCATCCGCTCAAGTAAGATCCTGGATTTAATGAGAGTCTTCTCATAAAGTGCTCCACCACTCGCTGCATCAACCAAACTCCTCTCCATCAGTAGCAATCCTTCATAAAAATATTGGATGAGAAGTTGCTCTGGTATGTTGTGGTGTGGACAACTAGTACATAACTTCTTTAACCACTCCCAGTACTTGTAAAGAGACTCTCCATTATGCTGCTTGATGCCACATATCTCCTTCTGAATATTGTCGTCTTTAAGGCCAAAAAATATTTCCTTAAGAACAGTCTCTTCATCTCCAACCAATTATTTACGCTCCTAGCTGGTAAATCAAACAACCAATCTTTAGTTGCGTCTTTGAGTGAAAACAAGAAAGCTGTCAATATGATTTGCTTATTGGTCACTCAAGGAGGCTTCATGCTCAGACAAACCACATCGAGCTCTTTAAAATGCTTATGTGCATCTTCACCTGCAAGACCATGAAAGTTAGGAAATAAATGAATTAATCCAGATTTTAACTCAAAGGTAACATGTTTAACAAAATTAGGAAATGTATTGCATAGGGGCCTTTGGGTTAAGTATGGTGTAGCCAACTCCCTCAAAGTTCTTGATTAGCCATCGTCTCTTCGGATTCAGATTCCGATTCTTCTACCAAAGTTGACCTTACTACCCTACTTAATCTTCACAATGTTCTCTCGATCTTCGGATCAAGTTGCTTAATTTCTCTACTAGGAGATCTGGACACTATCATACACTAACACTAACAAAGGATTAAAAATTAATAAGTAACAAAAAGAACAAATATAAACAAATATATTCACAAAACACCAACTAAAATTAAAAAAACAAAAATTAAACTACCACACTCCCCAATAATAACTCCAAAATTTGACACCATATGTCGAGAGCATTGTAAAATTTACCTGACTCTGCACATTAAAATTTGTAGTTATGATAAGTCGGGATCAATTTCATAGGAAATGTTTGGTTAATTTATGTAAAGAAATTAATTGAAGCAAGGAAAATATAAAAGGGCGATTTTTTGAATTTTTAACAATTTAGAAAATAAAATAAAAGTAAACTTATCGGAAACAAATTAAAACAAGCAATCGAAAATGATTAAAGTGTCAAATATAAGAAAGGTCCAGTTCTAGGGTCAATCTCGGCCTAAACACGATCAAGCCTATTCCATCATACTAATGTCTTTACACCTTTCTTTGGACTATTGATCTGAGACTAACAATACGCTATGATAATCTCGATTTTTCCTTAGGTTGTGTTTAATTAAGATACAATCATAAATTAAACCTAACTACTAAATAACCTATGATACAATCTCTATATTCAATTTGACAACAACATTACGAAGTGGAAAGCGATCAATATAGGCAGTAACCCCACATGTTTGGGTTATCTAACCTAAGCTTTGTAGTTACTAACGATTTACAATCATTAGATGCTACTAACAAACATCAAATGTAACAATTAAGGATTACGTTCAACATTATAGCAATAAGTTCGAAATAGAACAATCAACATAACGTATTAGGATTATCTATCTAAAACCCACTCAATCAGCACAAACAACCAACAATCTGAAAAGAGATTACAACGTTAAAAGAATTAAATAACTTAACTGTGACTTGGCTTCGATATTCCCGTTAAACCGGCATCAGGAAGTTATCCCTCCATCTCCTTCTTCATTAGAACCAAAAGCTCCCCAAGAACAATGGCATCAACCCTTGTAGAATGTCCCACCAAAGAACCCACACTCTCTCTGTTGGACCCCACTTGTTTCCAGAGTTTAATGCTTGCTTTGATACCACTCATGTTGGATCCCGCTTGTTGCCGGAACCCAACTCTTGCAAAAACATGAAATGTGTTCTTCTTCATTACTTCTTGTTTCTGGATCATGAAACGTGTGCATATTACCCTGTAGGGTTAATTCATTTAACCCTTATAAAGTGTGAGCATTGTAGGGTTATGTCAATGTACCCTCGTAAACCATCATCAGTTAATCTTCATTCTCATAACATCTCAAAAATTTTCCTCACAATTTGTTCAATGGTATGCCCACACAAATCAGTCACCATACTCGAACTCAGTTCTCCTATTTGTGAACAGAATTTGGAAATCTTCAAACCTGAATTTCAATTTGACTTCTTCAAAGAAATCGAAGCTTTAAGTCTCTAGTTTGGTTTGAAGTAAGAATCATCCCAATCGGAGCTATATGGATCAAGATATGCTTAAAAAGACAAAGTGTGTTCATAACTCAATCATGCTCTCACAACTGACCCCTCACTTTTTCTCCATCAAACTTATTCAAATCAACTCCAAAAGATACTAATTTTTATGGAGAGATATTAAAAGGTGTTAGAAATCCATTGCTTCAAGAATCACTTCATTTGGAGATCGGATAAGGAAGTTATGACCAAACGAATCCAACATATTTAAGTCCTACATTCATATTATACCTATCTTGGCGTAAATGCTATAAATTTTTCTAAATATTTCGGATTAAGTTTATTCTTGGACCATTAGAAAGAAGACTTCCAGATCTAAACCTTTCATGAAGACCACAAAGTGAGATTCTACCTCTAAGATGGTCAAAAATGGTTATTTACTTAAGATGTCTTGTGAATGTCCGTTTAACGGACATTGTCGAGCCTGGGGGCTCTTTTTTACCCGAAAAGGTCCGTTTAACAAACATAGGGGTTCCCCAAACCCCTCCAAAGCCTCTCCAATGCTTCCTACATCCAATCTAACATCATATTCACTCATAA
>JAOTBA010000005.1:26452190-26472285 GCA_025629845.1 Erythroxylum squamatum
GCTGCTTTAAATTACTCCACTTATGATAAAGAGTTGTATGCTTTAAAAAGGTCTTTAGAGACTTGGCAACATTACTTATGGGCAAAAGAATTTATCATTTATTTTGATCATGAAAGTTTGAAATTTCTAAAGTCCCAAGGTAAATTAAACAAGAGACATGCTAGGTGGCTAGAATTTATTAAAACTTTTCCTTAAGTTATTAAACATAAACAAAGGAAAGAAAACATTATAGCTGATGCTCTTTCTAGGAGATACTCTCTTCTTACTTCTATGCATGCTAGATTACTTGGTTTTGAGATGTTGAAAGGCGTGTATAAATCTGATTGTGACTTTGCAGAAATTTGGAAATCTTGCGAAAAACATATTATTGATAATTTCTATAGATTTAATGGATTTCTATTTAAAAAAGATAAATTTTACATTCCATCTTGCTCTATTCGTGAGTTACTTGTTAGAGAGACACATGGTAGTGGATTGATGGGTCACGTTGGTGTTAAGAAAACTTTAGCTCTTTTTGCATGAACATTTTTATTGGCCTAACATGAGAAAGGATGTTTTTTTTTGTTTTGCTAAATGTATTACTTGTAGGCATGCAAAATCTAAGGTCTTATGACATGGTTTATATTCTCCCTTACCCGTCCCCTCTCATCTTTGGGTTGATATATCTATGGACTTTCTGCTTGGATTGCCTAGATCATCTAGTGGAAATGATAGCATCTTTTTGGTGGTTTATTGATTTAGCAAGATGGCTCTTTATTGCTTTTTTTAAAACCAATGATGTTATTCATATTGCTGACTTGTTCTTTAAAGAGGTTGTAAGATTGCATGGGTTGCCAAAGACTATTGTGAGTGATAGAGATGTGAAATTCCTTAGTCACTTTTTGGAGTACTCTATGGAATAAACTTGGCACTAAACTCTTGTTTTCTACTATTGCACATCCTCAAACGGATGGTCAAACTAAAGTGTTAAATAAAACTTTGACTACATTGTTGCGTGTGATCATCCAAAAGAACTTGAAGAATTGAGAAAAGTGTCTCCCACAAATTGAGTTTGCTTATAATCATGCTAGTCATTCTTCTACTCAATTTTCTCCTTTTAAGATTGTTTATGGGTTTAACCCTTTAACTCCTTTAGAAATTCTTCCCTTGCCTTCTAATGTGTTAACTAACCTTGATGGTGTGAAAAAGGCTAAATTTGTGCAGGAGTTACGTGCTAAAGTTAGAGCCAACATTGAGAGGAGAAATGAGCAATATGCAAAGCAAGCCAATAAAGGCCGAAGGCGTGTTGTATTTGAACCCGGTGATTGGGTTTGGGTACACTTGAGAAAGGAGAGGTTTTTAGAATAAAGGAAATCTAAGCTATAACAAATAAGAGATGGCCCTTTTCAAGTTTCAGAAAGGATTAATGATAATGCTTATAAAATTGATTTGCCTATCTCCTATGGTAATGTTAGTGCTACATTCAATGTATCTGACTTATCCTTTTTTGATGTTATCACGACCCAGTACCACATCGGGCCTATGACAACCGTCGCATAATCGGGTTAAGGGCACTAACGGTATCCTTAATCCGACAATGCAAGGCTAACTGAATATCAATTCTTTTCTTTTTTTAAAAAATTTGGGCAGCACAACGACTATATTTTTACAATCCCAAAACTTACAAATGATTTCAAACACACTTCTATATTCACATCCAACCACTACTCCAGGACTCTCTAGTCCACTCAAGGCAATCTCAACTCCAGGCAATCTCAACAACAGTATCAAAGTTCGTACATAAAATCTTTTACAAAACACAAGGCAATCAAAAGTTAGCTTATGGAATCATAAAGCGTATCTACATAAACATTGAAATTACCATTTTACCCTCCAAACTTTCTTAAATTTGCAATTAAGCCCAAAGTTTAGATTTTTTGGTCCTTGGACTCGTGGAAATAATAATTATGCCCCTTAACTTCATAAAATTACATATTGGTCCTCCAAGAATTGAAAAATTACTATTAAGTCCTTTAACTTTTAACAATTTGCAAATAAGCCTTTATGTACTTCAACTTTTCCAATTAAACTTTCTAAGCGTCTAATAAGTCTATAAATCATGTCTGATCACCTCTAAGGCATTAGAACACATTTAATTCAACCATCATGGTCATATCCATCCAATGGACTCAATTTTACACACTTAAAAGCTTACATGACAGAAATCTCCAAGATTTCGCATACCGATGAACTCTAAGTTCATGTAAGGGCATATAATATTATAAATCATTACATATATATCCAAAGAACTTAAATACATATTTGAACTAATACACAACCATGTATATATCAATATACAGTAGCATCTCCAAGTATCGACCAATACAAAAGGGCTCAAAGAGTCCGGTGTTACAATCTTATTACCTTAATCTCAATAATGAGTAAAAAAGATATTTCAACTATAAAATGAGAGAGGGAAAAATAAAAATTGCTTAAAAAATTTATGAAAATTTCCTCTCATCAAGGTGAAGGAGCAAGGGTGTAATCTTAAATATGGTAAAGACTTGATATTTTTTATAGAAATTTACATAATCTCAAGCTTTTATAATCTTATTTGGTGGTTTAAATAAGTTTCTCATTAAGAAACGTTGTAAATCACACCATATGAGACTTGTGAAATTCATTAAATGATTCATATGTGACTAAAAAATTTATCTCTTTTTAGCCATATCAATTAAAGAATTAAACTTCGTCATTTAACAAGATGTACTAGTGAAAGAAAGGGTAAAGACAATAAAAAAAACTATAAATTGATTTAAACAAGTTGGAAAACATTTCGACCAATCCAATAAGTTGTTTTCAAGAAATCAGAAGTTGAGCAATTGCCATAATGTTGTGTTTAAGACATAATAATAAAGACATTATGATAAAGAGATAAGGCTTATATATATATATATATATATATATATTAATTTACAGAAGTATTGTGTAAAAGATATACATGTCAAACAATTGTGTTGCTTTTATATAGCATGAACTCTGAATAAGTAAATCAAATTAGTTAAGGGATTAAGTGACATGGTAATCTTCTTTTCCATTATACGAATAATCTTCATCAATATCATTTCCATGTTCCTCTTCTATACTATTCGATGGAGATTTAGTTGATGGATGTGCATACACACCAGTTGCAGTAGTATCTCCAAAAATATGTCACAAGTCTAAAAATTCCTTACATCCTTTTTTCTTGAACCTGTGAGCCATTTTATGCTCCTATAATGATAAAAAATAAATGGGAATGAATAGTATATAATATGATATATTAACAAAATAAAAGATATATTTTACCTTAAATAGATTTTCCCAGCATTCATTTGTAACATTAACTTCATCAGTATAAGAGTTGTAACCGATTCCTGTTTCTTTGATTAAGTTCTTGAAATTCTTCAATCTAGCCCTTAGTCCATTATACTTATTCTTCAATTGAATATCAGTATACTCCTTATTGAACTTTGTTTGAAGCCCTGCTTTAATATTCTTCCAACCAGATTTCGAAAAGGTAGTAGTTGTTCGATTTCCCTTCTTCACTTCTTCAACCATCAAGGAGATTAAATACATCTCTATCGTATCATTCCATACCCCATCTTTTTCATTTACTTCTATACAATCATTGTCATCGTTCATATTGTTCAAGCTTTCCATAACTAAATATAATAACATATAAGCGACATCAATCACAATAATATTTACAAAGTATTAAATGCTAAATATATATTAAAATAAACATGTTACAATGTATTATTTTCCACATTTTAAAAATTCATCGGTTCTTTACATATTATATCAATACAATAAAGTTATATGAGGTGTAAAAATAGGAATACATGTGAAGAATTGCATGAATGTTTCTAACAGTTGCATTTAAAACATGAATACAATTGAAGACAATGAATGTTTCAATAAAAAACATCATACACGAAGACTTGTATGAAAGTAACTGTTGAAGCATTAAATGCATTTAATACTTCAACAGTTACATTTAATGCATGACTATTTGTTTATATAAAGATGAATCTAGATATGAAAATCCAATGCTTTTCATTCAATAAAAAAAGCCATAAAGGGTGAATGCATTTAATGCTTCAACAGTCACATTTAATGCATGGCCATTTGTTTATTTTAAAGATGAATGTAGATAAAAAATTCCAGTGCTTTTCATTCAATAAAAAACGCCATATACGTGAAAACTTACATGAAAGGCACGTAAATCTATTTAAGCATTTAATGCATAACCATTTGTTTATTTTAAAGAGGAATTCAGGGCTAGGAGAGCGAATCAGACTGGGTTGCTAGCGGCGGCAAGCTTGGGTTAATACATGTAAAAGGTAGTACTTCTCCAGAAAACGAGCAGAGGGTTCCTTTTGTTGATGCTGCTTCCATTGCTCAATATCTTTACCAGGTTGTTAAGGGTCATGGTCAATGAATCCTGTGCTTTTCAGTCCGAGAGTTTTAGTGCAGTGTCAAGGAATTTCCGAAAGGTTTTAGGTCGGAGAGAGATGTGTAGGAAGAGATTTGGTAGTGGAAGCAAGGATTTTAACGAGGATAGAGAGAGTAGAGTTGTGAATGGGGAGAGGGTGAGTGGTAGTAGCAGATCATCACCAGTCCGAGCTACTTTCTCCACAAATAACCACGTATGAAAACAACGCAAATAACAGTGGAGCAACGGCTTAGAATACAAATAACCACATATGAAAACAAACCTAGAAATTACGTGATGAGATGAGCTGCAAAAGATAAACAGAAGACGTAGAAGACGATGAAGTTGATTTCTATATGCAAGACTTTTTAACAGTAGAAGAGGCAGAAGATGCAGAGTCGGCGGCGCAGGAAACGTGATATGAAAACCTGTTGGGTTAATACACGAAAATAGAAAACTTGTTTTGAAAACACACGGAAACGTTATTTTTGGATTTTCGTAAATTGGCTACGGTTTTCTTATTTTTTAAAACGAAAAATCGCAAAATCTTCAACCAAACATGTTTTAAGCGGCTGTTTCTTTTTTCTTAAAAACGGCAACGAAAAATGCATAAAAAAAACGTAACCAAACAGCCCCTTAGTAAATAACCATAATTTTAGATGGTAGTACAATCCTTACTCAACCGGAATTCGTTTTACAAAACTCCTACAAATTTGTTGGAAGATGGGAAAACAGACAAACTTTTATTCCAAAATAGGTTACCAAATTAATTTGGTGGTTCCAGATGTAAACTAGAGGATCCAGAGGCAGGGCAACTTTAAACTGTTAACATGTCAGAAGAGCTGATTTAAGAGGGAAAAAGCAATGCAACGCTTTTTGTAGAATAGAAGATTTAAAATGGCCATGTGAAGGCCACTTGAAAACCAACGCATGAATTTTGATTAATAGCTTAAAATGAATAAGATTCCAAAATCCACCCTTACTGAAGGGAAGGGAGGTGGAGATGCTGTGAACATCATGATGCTCAAAACAACTGAAAAGGAATATTAGACTTTCCTGGTTAAATTAGTAACCACCGACCTAGCTCTTCATATCCAACCACTGAACTTGCCCAGTTCTACAGTATAATAATACCTCATTGAAGATCTTCAGTTACTTTTCCCATCAGTTCTTGATGCCAATTTACTCCTCTGCTGATGTTCAGCAACTTTATAATCTACTACTTCACGGAATAGGGTTGGATCTAGCACACAATCCTGACTTCCATATACTGCAGCTTGGACACTTGCCATTAGTTTTGCTACTTCCCTCCCAGAAAATCCCTCCGTTTTGGCTGCTGCTTCCTTCAATATATCATCAGTCAGTCCCCTAATCTCTATCCTCTGCTGTTGCCTTCTGAACAAATTCTGGATCCACCCACCTGATTTCCTTGACCCTGCCTGGGCTATATACTTCTCCAGGTAAAGTTTGAGAAGCTTGAAACGCTCTTCCTCCCCAGGTAATGGGAATTCAAGAACCTCGTCAATACGGTCAGCAACAGCTGAATCAAGATCACCAGGGCGGTTTGTGGCAAGAGCAAGGACTATATCCTTGGACTGGTCACCAGTCCGAAAAAGAAGGGCATTAAGTGCACTTCTTTGAGCTTCACTCATGTAACTCTTATTCCGTCTGCAAAATGTGATCAACAAATAAAGTCCTGATATGACAAACTTCATCAACTTGCAAATTAAGAACAAGTTTCTCAAAAAAATCATTTTATCCCAAAGAAAAGGTTTGCCTCTGATCTCCAGAGAAAACTCCCAACCTCTACCAGCCCACAACAACCACCTTCATATGGATATGGTTCCCAAATAACATGGACAGAGAAAATAGAAAAGAAAAGGCTGAGAGTTGGCTAGTGCCATTCCCTGAGCAATTGCTGGAACTTAAACCATAGTTACGCAAAGAAAGTACAGCAGTAAGAACACATTATTGTACACACACTTGAGGCAACTCAATATCATCAGTTCACCTATTTCGCAAATCTACAATCACTGTAGCTCGGATACTATTTAAAGGACAGGTAAAAAGAATTTTAAGACACTAAGAATCAAGTCCAAACACATAATACAGATTACCAACAGAACAAAGTTAACCATTTAAGGTCCAAATGGCGTTTATTCACCAGATAGGTTCAGGAAGTACAATATCATGATTGCTTATCCAATGATGTTTATTTTTTTAAAATATTCTTCTTTCACTATGGGTTCAGGAAGTACAATATCATGATTGCTTATCCAATGATGTTTATTTTTTAAAAATATTCTTCTTTCACTGTCCCTCTTGTTTTTGATAATATCTAAAAAATGCTTAAAGGAGAATGGAAATAATTACATAATTGAATAAATCAGAATGTAGCACTTACTCGCAAAGAAACGCATCTGCTTCATCAATAAATAGCAGCAAACCTCTTGGAGACTTCTTAGCCCAATCAAATAATTGGTGTATCTTCGTAACGGCTTGTGATCCCAGCGGAGCAACATCTCCTCCTGTCATCAAAGCATAATCTAATCCCTGCAAGTAAATCCAAAAGTTAGCCAAAGAACACAGCAGTTATATACACTTCATATCCTTGGTTAACATGGCATTACAGCATTTTTATCCACCAGTCTGCAAAGAATCTTACAGTTCTCACATTGATTCTCAACCAAAAATTCTGAGCTAAATCATACTTTTTTGTTCATTTTCCAAGTGACTGACTTATAGTTGTTCCTAGTTACCCAACCATCCAAAGAATTGTATGCAACCAGTGAATCAAAAACGTGAAATATCATGAGATGACAATCAGGAAAGATATCATACAGATCTACGAGAAAGTTCTCTAGCAGCCATTGTTTTTCCTGTTCCTGGAGGGCCATAGAAGAGCATGTTTCTGAAGGGCGCGTGATGGGACTTCGTGTTTGCAGTGGCATTAGAAAGTTGTTCAATTCTTTTGTGTAGAGAAGGATGCAAAATGACATCACCAAACCCATTTCTACTAGTAGAGGCGTTCCCTTTATTATCAATACGTGATAAAGAACTCATGGCACGAGTGAAAAACCCAGACCAAGGATATTTTCCTCGTGAAGATTCCCTAATCAATGATGGTTGTCCCAGTATTCTATCCACATAGCTCCAAATCACTTTAGCACCTTCTCTGCGTTGGGACATAAGAAGAAAATAAACTACATCTTTGCAAATATTCAAAAGCAAATAAAATGAGACTAGAGATATGCAAATCCAAAAAGATGTGAAATTGGAAGGACCTACTGAATAAACTATGTAATACAGTTATAAAGATAACTATCTCTATGCAACCAGAACTATTCAGTGGCTATGAAAACAATGATTCTTCCATATCATCGATCGGGAGTGTTCTGCAAATCACTTCCACTTACTAAAAGAGGAGAAAACAATGTACAGCTAACTTAGTTTATCAGAAAATTAATACTCCTTTATTCAAGCACCAAAAAAGTGGGCCCCTATCCACATAAACTAAATCTATGTAACCCCATTCAGTTGACCAAATAGTATATCCAGTAAAAAAAGTACACTCAATGGTTGAGAGTAAAAGATTGATTATGTCATATCCCTAACGTTTTGCAGTCCACATAAACAGATGTAAAAGGAAAAAGTCTCAAGCTCATCATAATAGGATAACGATCCCAAGCATTGCATGTCCTTGTACTGGGAAAGCCCAAATTATGGTTATATAAGACAAATGGGATCGTTAAATTCAAATAAAACCATAATAAATAGAAATCTTTATAATTTTAATATTTACCTTGTTGTATAAATTCCTGCTGCAAGAGCTGTAACTCCACCCACAGCGACAACCAGCTTATTTTGATCTGTCAAAATGGCCCGCAAACCTCCTACAACATGCATTTTCATTCACATTACGTATGGTCTTTCATTGATCATATGAAAAACTAGAGATAACTGATTTACACATCTAGACAAAAATATTTAATTTCAGAGATTACCAAGCCTAGATAAAAGCAACGAGCAACCCAAAGGATAATGAGCAGTAATTTATTAAATAAAACAGAGTTGTTGGGATAACAGTGTACGTTTTAGATAAAATTCTAATCGGTATTACCTGCATTTGACTTCTCAACATTGCGCATATAAAATTCAGGTACACAAAACTCAGAAGGTTTGGTAGTCCAACTTTCCTTGCAAGCCAAATTTCACAAGATAAGCATCTTTACTCTCAAAACCCCTCTCATCGACACACAATGTATTGCCCATTTGTGACTTGCATGTAGACTTGTGCATGAGCTGGGCTAGATCGAAGTTAACTAAAGTCCAACCTAAAAAATTCTAGAATTTTTAGGTCCATACCCAACCTGACCCATAAGGCCTAATTTCCAAACCCAAATCCAACCCATTATAAAAGCTTCAAATTTAAACCCAACCCATAAGTTCATATCTTATAAAATTTTAATAATTATAAAAATGTAATTGTGATAAACTGGCATTAATTTATATCTTAGCAAGTGAAACTATATTAATTTTAAATAAAAATATTTAATCATTTTTCAAATAAAAAAAACTATAAACTTGTTCTAAAATAAAAGTAAAATTTCTTAAAAAATCCATAATAAAACTAAATTAAGTAAATAAATACAAAAATATATAATTATGATAAGATTTAAATAATGAAATCTTCATTTAAACATTAATTAAGCTAGATTCCTTCAATATGATTACCTTCCATTGTAATAAAAAATTAAAATGAAATAAGTAATTAAAAAATATAAACACTTACCTAGATAACTTTGTGTTTTCTATTCTTTTTCTTAATATTTATGTGAATAAGAAATCATTAGATGACAATTGCAAGTTGACTTAGATTTAAGATATTTATAAATAAAGGTTTAAGCTGAATTTTCTGGGTTTTTTAATAACCCAAACCCGACCCATGAATTTTTTAGGTCTAGTTCTTAAATCCAAACCTAGTCCCTATTTGATTCTTAAAACCCAAGCCCTTTAGTTTTGGGCTTAACCCATCAGGCCATATGGGATAGGTTAATTTGTATAGGTCTACTTGCATGTATCAATGTTTCCATCAAAGCCCTAAATCAAGCTTTCCTACATTATCCAGCAGCTTGAAAAATTGCAAGGATAGGCAGTCCACTTCTCATTAGACACAAGGATTTCTCCCTCTATGATGTGGATGCTTTTGTTGGAAGAAGTTACTATTGTAGGAGCAACAAAACAAAAGTGGTGGAGCTAAAAATTCTTATTTAGGAAGTCTTTTATTAACTTGCTGCTTAGGAAATAACTATTTTTATATATTATTCTATTTTGGCTTTGTTAGTATTACTACCTAATTAGAAGTCCTAATTTAGGCAGGAATTTGTTTTCCTTTTGAGATTTCAGACATTGTCTTTCTTTTACCTATATAAAGGCAGGTATTATGCAATAAGAAGCAAGTAATATTCATCTTAATTAATTTAGTTCATAGTAGTAGTAGTTTTAGAATAGCTCTATTCCCTTTTCTCTACCAAGATAGGTTCTTCAAAGAAAGGAAGAAACACTAACAGGGGAAAAGAGGTGGACTTCACTGTTAATCGTCTAGTGACTAGGTCCTTTTCCCAAGCACATAACAATTTGTTATCAGAGCAGCTCGTCATGGACGAGGCAGCAATGGATCAGCATTTTTGGACGCTGGAAGAGGGACAACAAAGGATGGAGGCACAATTTGCAGAGTTCAATTGTGCACTCAATATGATCACACAAGAAAGAGGCTGCGAAATGTGAGGAAGCAATCATAGACCCCCATCTTCTCGAGAAGGGGATAGGCCGAAAGGTAATATGGGGTCCAGTATCATGCCTAAATACTCCAATTGGAGTCCCAACCTTCAATGGTTCTGAGATCTATTGGTTTGGATTCATAGGTGTGAACAATTCTTTCTAAGCCAACGAACAACAGAGGAGGAGAAGGTAAGATTGATGGCGTTCCACTTGCCTAACAAAGCGCAATTATGGTATTACCAATTGGAGCTGGAAGAGCCAAAGATGAGTTGGCAGACATTCAAGGGAAATTGAAAAAAGCAATTGCAACAAGCAGTTAGGCCCAAATTGAAGTAATAACCTAGTAGGCGAATTAGCATACTTGAAACAGATAGGCACAGTAGAGGAGTAACAACGCCAATTTCAATTTTTGTTGGTTCGCATCAACAGGCTTGCAAGGGACTTGCAAGTGAACTTATTTATAGCAGGATTGATTGAAGAATTGAAGATTGATGCGGAGATGCAATATCCAGTTAATTTGGGAGCTGCCATAAATGCAACTAAGGCATTTGAAAGAAAGGAGCAGCTATCGCAAGGGGTTGGAGGTAGGAAACCTTCTTCAACTTGGAGTTCCTTCCAGCCAAGATACAACCCAATTTCTATAGCAAGAAATTTGGTCAATAAGGGGAGCAACAACAACAAAGCAGGAACTTCTAGTGCTGAGAGCGTGTCTACTCCTGTGATAAGAAGGCTAACCCAAGTTGAGAAGGCAAAAAGACATGAGAAAGGGTTATGCTACAATTGTGATGAACCTTATTCAGCAAGGCATAATTGTAAGAAACTTTGTTGGATTAAGGTGGTAGAAACAAACGAGGAAACAAAAGAGAAGGAGCTTAATGATGCAGAAATTTCTTTCATGCTATCACTGGCTTAAAAAATTCTCAAAATATGCAAGTACAGGCAGAAATAGCAAGGCAGCCCGTATGGGTACTAATGGACTCGAGAAGCACACATAATTTCATTGGAGAAGCGGTTGTGAGACACCTTGGATTAAAAGTCCAAAATCGTCTAGGAATGAAAGTGGTAGTAGCAAATGGTGAAACAATTTCGATTCATGGGACCTGTGCAAGGGTGAATTTTTGCTTTCGACTGATTTATATGTCATCCCTTTGGTTAGATTTGATGTGGTTTTGGGCTTTAAATGGCTGCAAACACTTGGTCCTGTTATCCAGATGTGTTTCAAGAGCCCACTAGACTTCCCCCCATACGAGCATGTGACCATCGCATTACATTTTTCCTAAGAGTGGACCAATGGTAATCAGGCCATGTTGATACCCGCACATACAAAAGGATGAAATTAAAAAATAGTGTGAAGAGATGTTTAAAAAAAGGCATCATTAGGCATAGTAAGTCCCATTTTCTTCCCCCATTTTGTTGGTTCAAAAGAAAGAGGGAACATGGAGATTTTGTGTAGACTATCGCAAATTGAATAAAACGATGGTGAAGGATAAGTTCCCAATTTCAGTGGTAGGGGAGTTGTTGGATGACCTCCATAGAGCTAAGTTCTTCACAAAACTAGATTTGAGGGCAGGATATCACCATGTGCGGATGGATAGAAAGGATATGCAGAAAACAACTTTTCGAACCCATCATGGCCACTTTGAATTTTTGGTTAAGTCATTCGATCTCATGAATGCCTCATCAACTTTTCAAGCACTCATGAATGAGGTATTCTGACACAATCTTAGAAAATTTCTTTTAGTTTTCTTTGATAATATTTTGATTAATAGAAAGACTTGAGGGGAACACCTGCATCACTTGAGGAGAGTTTTTGATTTGCTACACTCTCATCATCTTTTCTTGAAACGATCTAAGTGTGCCTCTGTGGAAACCCAAGTGGCCTATTTGAGGCATGTAATTCAAGGTGAGTATCCGCAAATGCTAATAAGATTCAAGCAATGGTGGATTGGGCTCATCCCCAATTTACCCGTGTATTAAGAGATTTCTTAGGCCTTGCAGGGTATTACCGAAAATTTATTCGGGATTACAGGCAAGTGGCGACACCTCTAATGAGTATGATGAAAAAGAATTCCTTCAAATGGACCACGGAAGCAGAAACAACCTTTCAGCAATAGCCTTGTCAACAGCACCTATGTTACATTTGCCGAATTTGCAGTGGAATGTGATCTCTCAGGTAGCAGAATAGGAGCAGTATTACAACAAGGACATCCGATTGCCTTTTTTGGTCGAAAATTGGCAGATCGTCACATGAAACTTGCAACTTATGAGAAAGTTTATTGTCCTTGCCAAAGCCATTGCACAATGGCAACCATATCTTTGGAGTCGTGCCTTTGCCATTCGCACAGATCATTGTAGTCTCAAGTACCTCCTTGAGCAAAGTTAACTACTTCCCCTCAACATTATTGGATAAGCAAATTATTAGGCTTCAATTTCAGGGTCGAATACAAGGCGAGGCTTCTAAATACAATTGCTGATGCATTGTCCCAACAAGATGAAGAGGTGGGCCAATTATGTGCGTTATCACAACCAGAGGTGGAGCTATTTGATGTTGTTCACCAAGCGGTGACTGATTCGACAAAGTTAAAGCAGCTACTGAATGGGATTCTAGCTGAAGAAACAACAACCAAATGGACGGTGGAGAAAGGTCTGATTTTGTACAAGGGCAAGCTGCATATTTTACCCAATTCTCCACTCATTCAACTCATCTTAGAAAGCTACCACAAAATGGGTCATGGAGGAGAACAAAAAACATTGCAGAGAGTGCAAGGGGATTTTCATTGGAGGAGTATGAAAGAAGACATTAGAGAGTTTGTGCAAAATTGTTTGGTTTGTCAACAATATAAATAGGAAAACTTGCACCTCGCAGGTCTCCTCCAACCATTGCCCATTCCAAACACCATTTGGGCAGATATTTCCATGGATTTCATAAAAGAATTGCCCACGGTGGGAGGTAAATCATTTCTTTTCGTGGTGGCAAATCACTTTTCAAAATTTGCACACTTTATGCCATTGTCAAATCCATATTCTGCTATTACAGTGGGTAATCGTACTAGTGAAATGTATTTGAGATGTTTTGTGGGATATAGACCTAAGCAGTGGCTTGAATGGCTTCCTTGGGCAAAGTATTGTTACAATACATCCTTTCATAACTCACTGAAAACGACACCCTTAAAAGTAGTATATGGCAAGGATCCCCCACATTTTCTATCCTATGAAGTTGGTTCCACAAGAGTGCATGTCGTGGATCAAGTTTTACAGACACGAGATGAGGTGTTGGAGGAAGTTCAAGAGCGACTACTCCAAGAATAAGCCCGAATGAAGCAGTTTCATGATTGCAAGCATCAAGAGCTTGCATTTGAACCAAGTGAACGGGTGTGGTTGTGCCTACAATCCTATCAGCAATGCTCAATCGCCAAAAGGAAGTTTCACAAGCTGATGCCCAAGTTCTATGGTCCCTTCAAAGTAATAGCTAAAGTGGGCACGGTGGCATATTGCTTGGAGTTACCCCTGATAGTCGTATCCATAATGTGTTCCATGTACCAGTTTTAAAGGAGTTCAAAGGTGCACCCCCTGACTCCATTCTTGCATTGCCACCACTGAAAGAGGGCAAGTCTTATTCCATACCGCAGCAGCTTTTGTCAACTAGGTTGGAGCGGTTAGTTCAGTGGAAGGGGTTCTCCAGTTGATGCTACTTGGGAGAATCGAGATGATTTCAAGGCAGCATATCCTAAGTTCGAGCTTGCCTGTCGAGGAGGGGAGTAATGATGTGGATGCTTTTGTTGGAAGAAGCTACTATTGTAGGAGCAACAAAACAAAAGTAGTAGCAGCTGAAAATTCTTAATTACGCAATCTTTTATTAAATTACTTGCTTAGGAAATAACTATTTTTTATATATTATTCTATTTTGGGTTTGATAGTATTAATACCTAATTAGGAGTCCTAATTTAGGTAGGAATTTGTTTTCCTTTTGAGATTTCAGACATTGTCTTTCTTTTGTTTATATATAGGCAGGTATTATGCAATAAGAAGCAAGCAATATTAATCTTAATTAATTTAGTTCATAATAGTAGTAGTTTTAGAATAGCTTTGTTCCCTTTTCTCTACCAAGATAGGTTCTTCAAAGAAAGGAAGAAACACTAACAGGGGAAAAGAGGTGGACTTCACTGTTAATCGTTTCATGGCGAAGTCCTTTTCTCGGGCACATTATACTCTAATAGAAGTCCTTGAATACCTTTGATCACAGGTATAAAATTCCTACATATCCTGATACATGGAAATCTTCTTAGTCTAACTTTAATGAAAACTACAGTAATCTTGTGACTGCCTCTTGGAATGGAGGAATGGTGGGAGCTCTTGTTCTATAATATACGACGTGTGAGAGTTTAGAAATGTTTTTCAAGGCATT
Organism: Erythroxylum squamatum; assembly: GCA_025629845.1. Classification (NCBI taxonomy): domain Eukaryota; kingdom Viridiplantae; phylum Streptophyta; class Magnoliopsida; order Malpighiales; family Erythroxylaceae; genus Erythroxylum; species Erythroxylum squamatum. The sequence goes on from JAOTBA010000005.1 coordinate 26,466,833, forward strand.
GTTTTATGCTAGCACAAAATGCAGGTTAATTTGCATACAGACAATTAAGTTAACAGACAGCTTGAAAGATCCCTTTGGTTAAATTTTAACTAGATATTATGAAGTAGGATGGACAAAGGATAGTTTCTATGCCAATTGAAAAATGAAAAAGGAACAATATTGATGCTAAAAATTAAGAACTATGAATAGTTTATAGGTATGAATGTTTCTTTATTAATATCAATTAAAAGGATAACTTAAAAATTGGTTGCATAAGAAATTACTAACTTCACGTTAGTAACTCTTAGAAATCACATTTAGGATTTATTAAAAAACTAGGCATCACACCTAGTATGTAGGAACCACTTCTAGAATTTAAAAATCTATTTTAGACGAGAAAGCATCAACTTTCACCAATTGAAACCTTCAACCTAGATATAACTATTGTTTTCTTGGATCCTAATCCTACTTAAACAAGTACTAACTCAAAATACTAAAATGATTATCGAACATTACTCCAATATATAATCTTATTATTCCTTAATATAACAAGGACAAAGCAAAATTAAAGAGAAATTAATACCTAAAGATCATTTGGTTCTACTTTTATTTTTTAGTTTGGATGTTTTTACTTCTTGATTTTGGTTAATGACTTTTTAAAATAAAACAATATGCTAATTGTTAATATTAATATAGCTACGAGTTCATTAATGATAATAATAAAATACTAAATAAAGGTTGGAAATTTTAATTTTATTTTAATCTCTTTTTTATATTTATTAAATATGATAACAATTTACATTATATTAAAAATAATAATTAAGCAAAAAACATTACAAATTTATATCTATAAACTAATTTCAAAATCAATATCATTATTTATCTTTAACACATTTTTATTTAATAATATTTATGTACTTTTCAGATATCATAAATTTTAAATATATTTATTGAATAATTCTTAAATATTAAGACATTTTATTTTTAAAATAATTATTATTTAAATTTTAATTAATTATAAAACAAAATAAATATAATATTAAATTATATGATTAATAATATTAAATAATTAAATAATATTTATTTAGTTAACTATAAGATCAAATTATTACCCAAAAGAACAGAAAACAAAAACAAATTTTCATTGTTTTCACAAATTAACAAAAATAGGAAGAAACTACCTTTTGTTTTCGTTTATATTTTTAATTTTTTGTTTTTATTTTAAAATTCAGTAAAAAAAATTGTTTGATTAAATTTTTTGTTTTAGTTTCTTCCGGTTTTCAAAACTTATGAAAACTATAAAAAGTTATTATTGTTTTTTGTTTAAGTTTTTTTCATAATCAGATTTTCCATCAACTAAATATATATTATTTAATATTTTAATATTTTAATTATTAATTAAAATTATCAATAATTTAATATTATATTATATTTAATTAATTAAAATAAATTTAATTTGAATTGATTTAATAATTATTAATAAATATAATTAAATTTAAAATATCTTCAAAATATATATATTTCAAATAAAATTTAAATTTAATATTTCAAATAAAGATTAATTTTAAAATTATTTATTTTAATAAAATAAGTAATTGTTAATGATAATTTATTAATAAATATTATACAAAAGGTTAAAATAAATTTAATTAATTAAAAATAATTTTTCTTTAATTTTTATCTAATATGTAATTATCTTTAGTAATAAAAATATAACTACATTGACATTAATAACTAAACAGGTTTTTGTTTTTATTTAAAATAAAAATAAAAAACTACAACCGAAAAATAGAAGTGAAACTAAACGGCCCCTAAAATTGAAAATAGAAATCAAACCATAACTAAACAAGTTTTTTTAATAAATTTGAAAACGTAAACAAAAAATCAAAAACAGAAATAGAATCAAATAACCCTTAAAAGAACAACTAAACTAATTTTATCCTGAACCACGTTATTTGAAGGGTCTAAGCTATTTGTACACAATAGAGCATTGATCATTAAACTTTAGTTTTGCAATGCTATTGGACTAAAAGTTTGTGGGGGCATAATTGTGACATATTCTACTTGGTAATTGTAAGTCATGAGAAGCAATTAATGAGCCTAGAAAGTATTCCAATGTGCATAAATTAAAGGGACAATCATGTATTGATCCATTCAAGGTATATAAATCATTAGCTAGAACCATTTCAAGAAGTAAAAACAATCTCTTCACTACCCCATACAGGTGGTTTGTCAATGATCAACTATAATGATTGAGGGTTAACTCTTTTGTAGCACTCAACTGTTTTGGATTTTCTATCGTGCAGATAATCTTTTTATTTCATCAAAATTAACTTAAACCATAAATGAAGATATTGATATACTGCTATCTTGTCTCCTAGTTTATTTCTGGTTGGAAAAAGGTGTCGAGTCATTGAACATTAAATCTGTAAGAGCTCAACTATGGCAACACATAAATTGATATCAATCATTCGTAGATATAACAAAGCACAAATATTATCCATCAGAGAGAACTGTAAAGGATTACGTGAAGTATAGGCTAAGAACACAAGAATTGAACTTATACCTCCAATATGATCAAAAGTGGTGTTTATAGCAGCAACCCATTTCTCTCTTTCAGCATTCGCACGATCAATTAGCATTCGCCGATTAACATCTTCAGCTAGCTTTGCTTCATGGGCTCTCCCCTCAGCTTCTGCCATTGCTCGCACTTTGATTGTTTCACGTTCAATCTCAGCTTTCTCCCTCTCTGTTTGTCGTCGTTGTGCTTGAATTTGTTCTTCAGTTGCTCTTCGAGCTTGTTCCTGCCTTATTGCTGATTCTTCTTGTAATTTAACAAGCTCTTGATTCCTTGCTCTTTGGTATTCATTATCTGCCTGCAACAAGAATATATTAAAGCTCCTCCTATCTAACAACTTATGTGATCACGAAATGAAAAAACATGCCTGCATCCTCTTCCTCGCTAGCTCATCCTCATAACGAAGCATCTGAGATTTTGTTTGTGCTTGATGCTGAGCCAACTTTTTCTGTTCATCATATATTACTCTCTGCCTCTCCTGCCAATCAAGAAAAGAACACATGATTACAAAACCAAAATGTGGCAACAAAAGACAAGAATCAAAATACTAGACATTAAGTACACTAAGGTAAACTTGTGTTGCTCCATGAACCAACACTAAAGATAAGGCTACCTGTCCTAGATGATTCTTGGTATATCGAAATTCATAAAACTACATGATATGTAGAATGACATTAATAAAACTACATAGAATGATAATTGCACAACACATTGGGAAAAATACTACGTGGAATAAGTACACACAATTTTTTATGTTGTAGGGTACATATTATTCTAAACTATTTGTTCTGGATGATTCTTGGTAAATCATAATTTCATAAAGTAGATTAATTTTCCAGCATTCATCACCATAAAACCTTAATCCTAGTGAATCCTAGTGGTAGTATTTCCCATTATAGGAAATCACTTTGAGTGAGAATGCTGTTAAAAAATTTGTGTGACATCTCATGCTACTAACAGATGAATCTATTTTCTCACCAGTAACACCACAAGAAGCCTTATGACAAATTTTCCATCACAAGAATTAGTTTTAAGAAATTCAATAAATAGTCTAAATAAATTATACCAAAAAAATTATGGAAATAGAGAGTCTTATTCCAGACCATTTTCACAATATGGTCTAATGGCGAAGCTACAAACACTATCTACTTTATGCCAATACAACTGTAGCAACAGTTATGAGAATAGGACATTTAAGAGCAACAATGCCATTGGATAAATGTTCCATATGCACCATGACTGCAGTGGTTTATGATTTACATATATAGAAAAGCATTTGATGAAATTTAGAGATATCGCAACTCTCATACATTCACTTAACATGTACAGTTTCTAACCGTTTCAGCTTGTGCTTGCATGGCTTTGAACTCTGCCGCCCTTGCAGCCAATTCTGCTTGTCTTGTTGCTTCTTGGGTTTTCAAAACTTCAAACAACTACAATTGAGAATTCGAAGAAAATATTGATGCAAGTCCATCAGGCAATGAATCAAAATAATAAAAATATATGAGAAAATAATTTAAAAAGAAATAAAGGGATGAATCAGACGATGGGGATAAAACCAACTTAAAATATATATTTCCAGACGGAGAACATATTAGGCCAGAATAACAAGATAACCAGAAACCTGATAGATAGAAATTAGGGGGAAAACCCAGCATTGCCCACACCAGTGCTAAAAAAGGAACTTCATGAATGAAATCTAAAAGCCAAACAAAAGCAGCCTCAAAACTCAATCAAAAGCACCAATTATACCTTATGTGGAAAAGGGGGAAAAATAAAGCCACTTCCAATAACAACCCAGCTTTCAGCTCACGCAATGAAGAAACAATCCCAAGAACAAAAAAAATAATAATAACAGAAAATGCGGATTTTCAAAACATTTTCTTTAACACAGGGAAAACGCGGACCAAAAAAAGAAATCCGAAATGGGAAAATGAAAGAAAATGAGACAAGATATAACCTTTTTAGCATGAGAAGAGGAAGTTATCTCCTTCAAGGCCTCGGCGCCTCTCTCAAGGGCCGTCGGGTCAAACCCAGCAGAAGTTGTTCTTGGGCTATCATTCCTAACAGCTTTGGGAGCAGGAGAATCAGTGGTAGTCTCAGCCAAATTGGAGGTTTGAGGCTGCCCAGATGACGGGGAAGTTGCGGAAGAAGAAGAGGAAAAGGGAGTGAAGTTAAAATGCGCATCGGAGTAAGCAATGAAATTCGATTGACACACAGAAGCAGAGGCCGCAATTGCTGAGATTAAACCTATTGCAGAGGTCTTCCCCATTCTCTTATTTTAAGCGATCAAAAAGTGTTTAAATAAATAAACTCCTAAAGTTTGCTTCTGGGATGAGGAAGGAAGGTTATGGCGGATGTTAGAAATGTTTCATAGCTTGAGGAGCACGAAATTTGCATGTATATAAATATATGGCTTTTGGTAGGGTTTTGGCTGGGTTCTACGGGGTTCTTTCAGGACGGAGAAACAGGATGTATAGAAGAGTTCTTAGGGGTCTAGCAGACCGGACCTTTAGTGAACCCGGTTTTTTGATAAAAAAATTAAAAGTAAAAACAATTATTATAAGCATAAATCATCTCAATGGGTTAACAAAACATCACGAAAGTATTCGATGGGTCAAAAAAACATAGTGCACATGTTAGTCATTAATCCCAAACTAGTCATACGGTGAACCCAATTTTGTCTTTTCTTGGGTTTTTATTATTTAACTCGAATTGAATAAATTAAATAGGAGCTAATGTTTTGAATACCGTATCGGACTCGGTATCGGATTAGGCTCTGGAACGGTATTATACCGGTATCGGTCGATATCAGGTACCGTTTCGGGATATTTTTTAAATTTATAAAATAGTCCCTAAACTTTTTAAAAATTACAAAATAGTCCATATTGATATA
>JAOTBA010000005.1:26479714-26490154 GCA_025629845.1 Erythroxylum squamatum
GTTTTATAATTGTATGATGATGATTGTCTTTGTTTATATTAATTGTGGTTATTATTTATATGTAAAATATTTAAAAAATTATTGTTATTTCAAATTAATTATTATTATTATTTATTGTTAAGATTTTTGAAAGTATGGTTGATGTGAACAGTAAACTAGTAAAATATACAGTACAACTGTATAATATATCAATATGGATTATTTTGCAATTTTTAAAAAATTTAAAGACTATTTTATAAATTTAAAAATATCCCGAAATGGTACCCGGTACCGACTGATACCGGTACCGTTCCATTCCAGAGTTCAATCCGATACCGAGCCCGGTACGATATTCGTAACATTGGGTAGAACCTTGTAAATTTGCTATTTGGGCTATAAATAGTTTTACAAAAAAACAAAAAACAGACCCCAGCTCCCTTCCCATCAATTGGTAAATGGATCATAAGCTAGGAAGATATCAGGATCTTTTTTGTTTTTCATTGAAAGGGAATCCCCCATATGGTAAATGAATCAATACAAAGGTATCTACACAAGAAGTTACTGAAGGGGAAATTACATAAAGGAATAAAAACAAAAATTGCGCAGCTTCCCCCCTCAATAGAAACTGGAAACTGGAAACTGGAAACTGGAAACATTAACGATAAAGAACTTACAAAGAAGGAAAAGAAAAAATGTAGTAGCATTTACTATAAGAGTTACAATGTGGTATTCTTTTACCTTTTTCTTCCGCTCTACCATGTTTCTCTGTAACTTTTAAATGGTGCCTTTACCTCACACCAACTCCATCAGAAGAGGATCACCTTGTGCCATTATTCTTATGAGTTTTATGAATTCCTGTTCACTTGATACTTTCCATGGGTGAACTGCAGCTACTTGTGCAGAGTACAGAGTCGAATTTGAAGATAGTGGCTGTGTCTCATACACCATTGTACCTAGTATAGGATCAAAATTCTGAGGCGAATCCATTGAGAGGAAGAACATGGGAATGGCAACCTTGTTATGAATGTCAAAATCACCAACCAGACTGACAAGATCTACAAAGTCAGCAACAAAGTGGCGAGGAATGTAGAATATTTCAGAACTGCATATTAGGAGACTCTGTTCATTTTTAAAAGCTTCTTTGTAGTTGACTTGAAAATGAACTCGCATTGAACTCACTACATTCTGCACCATCTCCCCTTGTTTAGTATACCACTCGGATTTTTCCTTTGTTGATACAACAGTCCATGATTTCGATACCTAAATCCCAAGAAGCATGTTAAACACACATTTATGCACAGAACACAAAAACTGAACAGATACAACGATGTTATCTCAAATACCCACATTGGCAAAGAACCAGAATTAAGAATAATTTGTTTTACTAGAATGAGTCCATAACTCAACATTTTAAAGTTTTGAGTTGAAGATGGAGTGCCTCCTTATACATAAACCACTTTTCTTTCAAACATGAAAACTACAAAACTTAAGCCCAGCCCTAGATGTAATGAGGGGTGTTAAGCTTTTTATCATCTTGGCGTCGAGCTATTTTTCCACCCCTATAGGATAAGACACCGCAGTAGAGTTTAACCACCAAGTTTGGGATGGATTGGTGTGGTTCCTCTACGCCTAGGACACTAGAATATCAAACCATGAACGAAGAAAGGGTTTTGAGTTGAAGATAAAGTCCCTATTACATTTAGGTGTTCCAATGAGTATAAGTAAGCAAAGGTGCACAGTTCGGTAGCTTTCATCGTTGACAATTCTATTGCATGTACCAAAGTATCATTTGGTATAATTCAATACAATCCATGTCTTGATTTGAAACGTATAATAGATTGGAAACAAGCCCCGCACTAGGTTGGTCCATCAACAAACAACAAAGAATAGACAGGAAATGGAAAAAAGAAAAGGTACCTTGTCAGTAATCCATAGCTTTTTCTTGTCCGCTTGAAGTAAATTCCAATAGTTAAGGATAGTATCATCCTGAAGGAATAAAAAGCCTTCTGCACTGGTAAATCGATCAAATATCTTCGGCAAATGCCTGCACTCAATATCATGAAAATACATGAGCAACAAAGATGTTTACCAGATACCAGCCAAATCTAGCCTCTAAAAGGACTCCAAAACTTATAAGACAACAAGAAATGCAGAACAATACAACTAAAAATTGGAGTTTGAATAAACTAGAGAAAGGTGGATACTTTACAGAAGCGTGATATATTGGAAATTTGTGCACAATAGCTCGTCTTCTGATCTTACATATGCAAACACTTGAAACAAATGCTTGTCTATCATTATGATGATACATGTAAAGGCATCTTGTCCATCTACGACATAAACCAATGCCATACTTCCTTTAGATGCTATCACTTTCAATTTGGGCAACTTACTTAGGGTGAACTACGAGCATGCCAGAGAACTTTCAATTCTTTTTATTCTTGTGAAACAAAGATTGGAAAGATCTTTCAATCAATGTGTATGTACAGAGGTAGAGGTACATATTCATACTAATTACTCAACTATTAATTAGGTAAGCAAATCAAGTGGATCCCTATAATTAACCTATACATAATCTACACTCATTCAGATACAATCTATACTATACAATATGTAATAATCACCCAGCCAAACAAAGATAATGTTTGGAGCCTTTGTGCAGTTATATCCAAGTTGTTCTCTAGTTTTCACATATCTTATATAGATCAAGTTTTGTTGCACTTTTTTACGAACAAAATGACAATCAATTTTAATATGTTTAGTTTTTTTATGAAACACAGGATCAGAAGCAATATGCAGAACAATTTGGATATCAAATCATAACTTAATTGGTGCTGAGACTTTAGGACCAATTTTAATTAAGAGTTGATAGATCCATATTATCTCACACGTCGACTATATTATAGCTCTATATTCAGATCTGCACTAGACTTGTACATAACATTTTGCTTCTTGTCTTTCTATGGGATCAAATTTTATCTAACAAAGACAAAGTAACCAATAGTGGATAAACAATAACAACAAAAAAAGTATTATCAACTTAACAGGAATCAAGGGTTTAGTCAAAAAAGAACATTGTAAGGAATCTCATTATGAAGAATAGATGGAGGTATGCGATTAATGAAAAAATAAGCTGTCGAAAATGCATCAGTCCAAAATTGTTTGGGAATGTGCATTTGGAATAAGAATGCTCTGACAGTTTCAAGGAGATGTCAATTTTTTTTTTCAACTACACCATTTTGAGATGATGTATCAACACATGAGGATTGATGAAGAATTTCATTCTGAATCATGAAGGTCTGAAATGATGTGAAAAAATACTTTTTGGCATTATCACTTCTCAAAGTAAGGATATAGACATTAAACTATGTTTTTATTTCAACACAAAAAAGCAATAAAATGAGAAAATAATTCAAAACAATTTATTGTTAAATAAAGCCAAGTCACACAAGAGAAATTATCAACAAAAGTAATAAATTATAGAAAATTAGTTTTGGAAACAGGACATGGATCTAAACATCAGAATGAACTAACTCAAAAGGAAAACTAACTGGTTTAGTGACATGATGGATTGAAGACAGATAATGATGTTTGACAAACTGATAGGACTAAAAATATAGGCAAGATACATTATGAAATTGAGGGCATGGCTTCTTCAATAGAGGTAAGGAGAAGGATGTCCTAACCGACAATAAGCTTGAACAAGCAACATGTCTTGGCACATGGGTATGTAGAATGTAAAGACTTCCTAATTCAAGTCCTTTACCAATAATCAAGCATTATCTTGTAGTCACTCCTTGCGTATGACCTAATGATGGATCATTAGTGAGGTGATGGTCCTTAGAAATGCTCCTTATGTGAACCCAAACAATCTTACACCAATCTAAATAACCTAGACCAGTCAACTTATGTTCTGCGCTTTTTGCCAACGCAAGAATGACATGAATCATAACCAAGTTCTTTTATCGGTCAACCAAAGGGACAAAATAGTCAAACAAATCGAGAACCATAAAATCTCAAATGCAAACAGAGAGTTGACGAGACTATATCAAGCTCAAATAGAGAGTCAAATGCAAACAAAAAGTCAAATTGAAAATTCGAAATCTAAGGAGCATACTAGTTCTGTAGGCAAAACCAACAAGACTACCAACTCTTGGGCAAACTACCAACCAATTAACGTGTGATGTTTTTAAAACATAAAGCACAGTAAAAGGGTCTAGTGATGAGAAAATGAAGAACAGGTGTTCCTGTCAAGGTAAAGAGGAAAGCAGACACACAGGAGCTATAATAGGGAAGAGACAACATGAAGTAAATTTCAAGTTTTTAACATCTAGTTATAGTTTACCAAGTATTCCTGTAAACTTAATACAAAATTATCTTGATTACAAACTTTGACAATATTCACAAGGGAGATCATCAAATAACTTGGAATATCCATTATTAATGCAATAAACTTCCTAGATTGATAGACAACGCAATAACATTCTCAATCTAAAAATGTCAACTTGACAAGCAAAACTTGACAACCAAATATTTTTAGGAAGCAAAAAGGTCTAGTTTTCAGGCAAACTTAATCTCTCTATTGGTATTCGAAGCTGAAAATTTACGGTCCATGTAAATGGCATATTTGGTGTAACTAAAACACTAGTCACAAAGCTTCAATGCCGCAATCATCAGTATGAACCTAGAATCCAGTCAGGATTCCCTATTTAAGGGAGTTTACTTCACTATGTCCAAAACTACTTGAGTGCAAAAAAGATCTCTATTCTAAAAGGCAAGCTGACTTGAAGGCTGAATGCCTAAAAGGTTGTGATTGATGATTGCTTATGTTGAGTTGTATATAGCTGTACAGTGATGGAAGTTATTTACTGCTATTCATTATTATTGATTGTGTTTCCTATTCTAGGGTTACGTATCAACTATTTATGTATGTATTTTCATCAAAGTAATTATAAGAATAATAGCTTTATCTGAGTTTCACAACTTACAATGCAACAATCAGTGATAATGAAACACACATCCTAAAAGAACAATCACTGCCTTTTTTGATGAAATAAGAATGCAAAAATACTCAAATTGGTCCTTAAACATTACTTAAAACTCCAACTAGTAACTTTAGATGATGGTTAACTAAACCTTTGAATTCAATTTTTTTGATCAAACTAGTCCAAATGTGATCTACCCACAATGTATAAGGCATACATAAGAATAAACAGAGACATGGATTCTATGAAGGGAACTGTAGACAACACAATTTACATTCATTAATTGCATTTGGTAATGATTTCATAAATATTTTATATCACTATAATTCACTATAATTTGGACTTGATAAGAAATGTAAAGGTGAAAGTCTAATCGATCAAGTTAAGGAATCCAGTTTAACTTTTGAGTAAAGTTCAAGAACTAATTTGATCGTTGTTCCAAAAATTATTGTCAAGGACATTAAACACGAAAAGAATATGTTTACCCTATTAGTTACTTACTTGTACATCTGATCCAAATTCCCTTCTTCAACTGCAAGATCTTCATTCTTCTGCTGTGATAAAATAATTACAGTCTTAAATATCCTCCCATACAGTAGTCTCCACTCTAAAGCCGTACGCTCCACAGGGCCATTGCAGAACATAATGAGAACAACATTCCCAAAATTCTTCCTCCACCGAATCAAGTTGCCAATCTCAAAACTCACTGTCCCTGTTTCCTCCACTCCAAGATGCACAGACGGCAACTTTTGAGGGGTAAATTCTTTACGATCCCCATGACTAATACTTCCACGTGGCCGATCCAACTCCAGTGACATCAATCTAGGCTGTTGATATCCAACAGCAAGCAAGTCTTGAAGCCAAGCAGCAGTAAATTTCACATCCTGTTCAGTCCAAAACCCTTCCTCTGCCATGGCAAAACTCAATTCCAAAATCTTCTCAAACAATCTATGCTTATTGGACCGCCACACAACCAAGAACTTAATCAACCTCCCAACATTCACATGAAGGTCTTTCTCCTCCGAAAAGGGGTATGCCTCAATCCTATCATACCTATGCATGGTAGGTGGATAAACAACAATATATCCACCAATCTCCCACAAAAGCCTCTGTGCCCAATAACCTCTCAAGACATCAGATGCCATTGTACTAACTGAAACTGGAAGCATCAATCCCCAAAAAGCTGAAGAATGATAAATAGTATTAAAGGAATTCATAGGGACCATTAAGCCCTGAGGTAGTGCCACTTTCGGAGCATGTTCATCAAATCTAATATCAAACGCTTCCAGACCTGCTTTTCTAGTAAAATAAAACACAGAATCAACATCAGGCAATCCGTTAGATAGTCCTTGCTGTATAAACTGTTTCCCACCAAAAACCTGAGAGTAAAATTCTTCATGCCCAATTTCTCCCACATTTTCTAACGGCAATCCTCTAGGCCAAACGGACCTTTGCCCAAAATGTACATAAGGATTGACCACACTCCTGTTTGTGTTCTCATGACTATACTGCAATATTATCTCTTGCCTAGCACCTTCACCAACTAATTCCACATCAAAATGCTTCCCCAAATCATCACCAATTACCTCTCCACGATCATCCGCATCAAATATCTTCTTAGCCCCGTGTTGGATCGCAAACAAATACCCCACAGTCTTTCTCAAATAGGAGTCGTACGGCAGATAATCCACAACTCTGTACCCCAAGGTCGCTTGCTGCTCCAAAGACAAATAAATGGCACCCTTTAGCGACCAATCTATCGGAGTCTTGGAATTCCCAATTGCCAGAAGCTGCCAACCTTTGATTTTAAGGAGTTTCTTCAGCGAATCCGATGGGTAACCCGAGACCGAGACGACGACCCATTTCTCGGCGCGATAGCTCGCATAAGGAGAAGAAGTGTCGGAGATTCTTGGAATCCTGTTCCAATCTACCCAAGGAAGGTGGTGGGCTCTGTCGAGAGGTTGAGTTTGGGACTGGAGATAGAGAAAAGCGGCAGTGTCGCCATTGTTGCGAAGGAAGAATAGAGCTGCTACAGTGGCAATGAGTAGCAACACAGTGATGACTTTGTAGAGATTTTCAGAGACCCATGTAGAGAAATCGAGCGATTTGGATTCGGAGAAGCGGTGGTTGGCGAGGTGGTGATTTGGGTTGAGAGTTGGGAGGGCTCTGGTCTGCGATTTGGGTGACTTTGGAGCGGCTGCTCGGTCTTGGACTAACATTTGTGAAGCTCTCTCTGAAAAGCCAACTCGACCCAGAACACAAATCACTGTTTCTAGGCTGAGTCTGAGATCCGTGTGTTTGTGCTTGATCTTTAGCTTCTAAAATCTGCAGAGTTTGGTGATCTTAGAATCTTAAGATACACTCTTTCTTACTCTCTCTCTCTTTGGGAAGCGGAAGCCTTCAAGTTCATTTTGTTTGCTAAGCTTCCGTCAAAACACTTTCTTCTTGGTTCCTTTGGTACTGTGTATTTGCATCGTACTTTACACTTCACTCCCTTTCTCTCTCTATCTTAATTATAATTTCCTTATTATTATTGAGGAAAACAAAGGACATTGGCTGCCGACAAGTATGGTTGGGTGAAGGGGAGGTTTCTTAGGCTTCAATGTAATGTTAACGTAACTGCTCCGTTTTGGCGGAGGTGGGACGTCGCAGTCGCATGTCCTCCTATATATATTTAACATTCTTTTTATCTAAAAGAAAACCAAAAGGAGAATTTCTAATATCTAAAAGAAAAAGTAAAATCGTCCTAGATTTTAAATAATGTGTTGTAAGATACACGACAATCAAACAAATCTTTTCTTTTTGACGTTAATCATTAGCATAAAGAGGTAGATGACGCTTCATATATTTACTTAATTCAATTACGGTAACCCATTTTACCTTTTCAATACCCAACTTCACTGGCACGATTAGTCCATCTCTGCATTGGCATCCATACCCTGGACCCTTCCAATTATTACACATCGAAGCCACCACGTTAGCTCCGTTGCCTCACCCTTCAAAGACATAAAGAATGGCGTCTGTTGATTTTGGGAACTTAAAAAGTATATAAAACTATATATATAAAAAAAGAAAAAGACACTCCGATTTAGAATTAGAAGAAAATAACAATCTTTCTATTTTGGATGAGAGATGGAAAATAATTGAAAAATAAGGAACTAACACTTAAAAAGGAATTGACTTATTTAAATAATCCAAGTCCTAAAGTGGTCTTAATGAAATCTAAATTGAAAATAAGTTATAAAATAAACAAGACTAAATGAATTGGGCTTTTTTAATTTAAACTAAATGATGGATTATAAGATGAATATGAATGTACAAATTGGGCTTATATTAAATGATATAAATTCTAAGATAAATTGAATTATACAAGTAAATGATATGAATATATAACCTAATGAGACCACATAAATTGAGCTTGGGGTAAAAGATATGATTCAATAAATATGACCATATGTATTTGGTACAACAAAATGATAAGATTCAAGGAATTTTAAAATAAATTGAACTATATTTTTTTGGCCTAATTAAAGGTTATGCTCGAATAAATTTGGACCTTTCAAATGGTTAAGTTTGATTGCTAATATTGATATTTGTCATATGCAAACACCATCGCTAGAACCCTTCTCAGTAGTGGTGTAATTTAATTAGTTGGAGCCTTATTAATGTCTTGCTTGTGTAATAAACTACATGCAACCTTTTGTCCTTCCATTGGCCTAACACACAACCCAGAACTTGGTTGCTAGTATCATACATGACTTCAAATCGAAATAATCAATCTGGTGACATTAAGATTGGTGCTAAAGTTAGTGTCTCCTTAAATCTCTTAAATGTAGATAAACAACAATCATCAAAATTAAAAAACATATCTTTGACTAATAAATTTGTAAGAGGCCTAGAAATTAATGAGAATTCCTTAATGAAGGGGCGATAGAAACTTGCGTGTCTTAAAAATGCTTGCTCGCCCTTGACGTTAACTGGTGATGGAAGATTCTCTACAACCTCTGTCTTGACTCTATCCACTGCAATTCCTTGGCATGATACCTTGTGTCCTAATACTATGCCTTTGTGCACTATGAAGTGACACTTCTCTTAGTTTAAAACCAAGTGGGATTCTTTACATCTTTGGAGTACTCTGTCCAAATTTGTCAAGCACTCCTCAAAAGAATCTCCAAAGATTGAAAAATAATCCATAAAAATTTCTATTATGTCCTCTATCATATCTGCAAAGATAGACATCATGCACCTTTGAAATGTAGCTAGAGTGTTGCATAACCTGAAAGACATATGTCTATAAGCAAATATTTCATAAGGAAATGTGAAGGTGGTCTTTTCTTGATCCTCCAAATAGATAAAAATCTAATTATAGCATGAATATCCATCCAGGAAATAGTAGAATGCATGGCCAACCACCCTTTCTGTCATTTGATCTATGAATAAAAGGGGAAAGGAATATTTTTTAGTCACTTTGTTGAGCTTGTGATAGTCGATACATACTCTCCAACCTATGACTGTTCATGTGGAAACCATCTTCCACTTTTACTCGTCATTACAGTCAGTCCTCCTTTTTTTGATATACATTATACCAAGCTGATCCCATTCACTATCTGATATTGGGTATATGATATCCGCGTCTAAAGTTTGACTACTTCCTTCTTGACCACTTCTGTTATATGAAGGTTTAATCTTCATTAACATTCCCTAACTACACTTGTTCCTTCGTTAAGGTTGATCCTATGCATAGCTATGTTTGGGCTTATACCTTGTATGTAAGATTTTGCCATCCCATAGCCTTCATCCACTTTATAATGATTTTTACCACCTTACTCTCTTATTCCCCATACATTTGGTTGAAAATAATGATGGATAAAGTTTGTCCCTCACTCAGAAAAGTATATCTAAGGTGTGTGGATAAAGGCTTTAAATCTAGAGTTGGTGGCTTTTCAATGGAGGGTGCTATAGGTGCTTCGACTCTCTATGGTATGTCTTGATATGCTGGAGCACCTAACTCCTCAATCTCTCCTTCGTCTTCCATCTCAGCTTCCTCAAATTTTACTTCTTCAAATTAGCTCTCCTCTTGCTCTTTGATATATTCATCCATTATATCTATCTTTACGCAAGAGCTACATTCTTTTGGATTTTTCAAGATTTATTCATATTGAATGTTAGCCCCGAAATTTTTTTTTAGTTAAACATGATTAGATTAATTAGCATTAATTAAGTTGACATTTAATTAAGTAAGTAGCATGAATTAGAAAGGAATTAATGGACATAATAACATTAATTATGTTAGATAGCATGTATTAAATGAAATTGAATGTAAGTTAATGTGCTTAGTTGGGCTTGAGTGAAGAAGTCTATGGGCCTAAATGAAATATAAGAAGAAAGGAATGAAGAATTGGGCTTAAGTTGTAGGAGAGGAAGAATTAGAAGAAAGAAAGAAAGGCAAATGGGCTTATGGCTTGTTGGGCTTAAG
>JAOTBA010000005.1:26509155-26526097 GCA_025629845.1 Erythroxylum squamatum
ACGATATTTTTTGGTTTCTGTAAAACTGCTGTGGTTTTTTTTATTTTAAGAAACAAAAAATCACAACAGAGTAAACCAAACACGTTTTACTTACCTGTTTTTCTTTTTACAAAAATGACAACAAAAAACGGAAGAAAAAACCGGAAACTAACAGCCCCGAAAAAACCGAAAACAAACAGCTCCTTAATTAAAATCACCAAAAAAATTAATATGTATATATGATTATCATTATGTTAGACTAAGAATAGTGCTTTAACTTTCTCACACGACATAAATATTACCTGTCAAGATTAGAACTATAGTCTGAAATATAAAGTTGTAATTGGCTCTCTCTACATATATAATCATAGTTAATTGTTTCATAAACACGCACTATTATTATTTTAAGATACAAAGGGAAAATGTTGGAAACTCTAGCAAATGAGTGAATGAGATCCTTGTTAACTTACCCATATACTCAATCAACTCCTTAACACCTAATACCCTTCAATGGACAACTGACAAATCTTTTAAACTTTAGCCTCTAATTATGCAAGAGGAAGCTACTAGAAGTAGGTAATCCTATAATATAATTGATAATGCACATATTTCGCATACATTTATCTACTTTATGGTGTGAATCTTGACATAAATATTCCTAGATTTAGTTCATTGTTGTCGAGTTTTCTTATTTTGATTTCTTGAAAATCAACATCACTTTAATTTTATCAGATGATTAACATATAAATCATAATAAAACGTGAATCTTAATTTGTACCTTATTTCAAAGCTTGATATTTTTTTTATCTTATCCTTCAAATCGTTTCTAAAACTAGCTCATTTCAACCATCGTAGCCAACAAGTATCCGATCTCTAATGATATCTACATAACTGGTTGAGAGAACTCTGTAACTCTTACAGAGAGGGTTAAGTAGGAAGTACTGGCTCCATTAGAGCTTAAGCATATTTATAATAAGTTTTGAACATTTTAGTAATTTAATTGAAATTAAATTCTAATTTCAGTTAAACTCTCATTAGAATCGTAAATAATTCTCATTAAATATTAATTATTCCTAAATTAGATTCAATATCTCATATTTAATTATAAAGTTTCTCATACTTTACAATTAAACCTAACTTGATTAAAACATCTTTACCTTCTTCAACTCATTCTTTATGGGAGACCTATTAGGTTCTCAAATTTGTTGGCAATAATTATAAATTTTAATTTTAATTCATAATTAGAATTAAATAAGTTAAAACTTCTTTAAATTTATCTTTAATTCTTCAATTAAACAATTTATAATCATAGATCAAAATTGACGTTTAACAGCAATCACAACCACCTAAATATTTAAAAATGTCAAAGTAGTTTTGAATAGCCTTTTGCGTATAATTTTTTCGCATAATTCATTCATTTCATCACAAAATGTTGTAATTAGATATAGAGTATGTAATTAATGTCTACTATATTTTGAGTCCAATCATATTATCCTTGCGCCATTAGTTATTGATTCAATTAATGACATTTGTAAACTATTTACAAAACATCATTCTACCTTGGCAAAGGATTTCCCGAATCAATACTACTCGAGAACAACAGAGCATCCTACGTAATTACTTTAGGATGATGAATTTTATTTTGATCATTCAACTACCTTTATATAGCTCATTTTATATCCAATGACTACGGACTGAACTATCCATAATTAGAATTGGTTATAAGTAGTATCAAAACATGGAAATTCCTATACAAGATAACTTTGGAGACCTCAAGTCAAATGATTATTTATACAATCATGACAATGAAAATTTTTATAGATATACAAGTAATGTTCCAAATAGATTTATGATATCATGTCAGTTTAATAAATTTGTTCTCTAACAAGCACCTATACATTTGTTTAAGTATCTTTATACTTTATCTTATGAAATTGATTACTTTTTTCATAAGGAAAAAATAACATGTGCTAGTATTTTTAGGTTCTATTAATGTTCAGTCTTAATAGAACAATGACTAGGAATAATTTAGGGATAATACATAAATATAATATGAATCTCATTATAATTTCATTTTCAATGTATAATCATCTCATGGACTTTATATCTAAACATTACAAAATAAAGAATGTCTTTAAATAATTGTCACTAAATTACAACCAAACCAATTAGATATAGGACATAAACCAGCAGTAAATGACCCACCTTTGACGTCAACCGTGGCAGTCAGTTTTTGCTTAAGAGACTTGTATCACTATGCTCGTGTCTTTGGATTGTATGTGCTAAAATGTTTCGTGGATACAACTGTTTCTACTGTCAAGGCAGAGCAACTTCCAGATACTAGCAATGTATGTATACTTGCTATTAATTTGAATTCAAATTGAGATGGCAATTTAATATCTCCAAATTTGAGTTTTAAAATCTCTTATATTGGTTTTGTTAGTGTTTGCATTATGAATCTTTCATTTGAGAAGCATCTTTAGATATGATTCATTATTCCTTTTATTAGTTGCTATAGGTGGAATTAATTGCTTTTTACTAGGGATGATAATAGGCCCGTCCGAACCCAAGACAACCCATGGACCAGGGGCCCTTGGTCAGACATGCCAGTGATTACCGGTTTGTGGCTTGGCTTCACGACAGGCTGACCAGCTCTTGGCTAGGGTCATGGCCTGACGAGCTAGGAGCGAGCCTGCCTAACCTTATATTTTTAAAAAAATTGACAAAATGACATCATTTTGTACTTTTTTATTAGGCCACAGGCCGAACTAGGACAACCCTGCTCGAAGCCTGGCATGTGGCCTAGTCGGGTCAAGTGATCTCTACCTGTGGCCCGGTCAACCCAGGCTAAAGTCAGGTCAGGTTGAGCCATATTTACCATCTCTACTTTTTACTTTTTGTTGTGAAAAGTTACATATTTTTGTGAGTCAATCGAAAATAGTCTTTCTACTAGTTAAGGGTAAGATTGTATATTACTAAACCTCCTTAAATCTTATGTTCACTAGATTGTTGTTGTTATTATATGTCATAAAATCCGAAGGAAAAAATTTAAATGGCCTATGAAATGATAATGATCTCTTTATAAAAAGAAAAATAAAACTTCTTTATATATTGTCAGCTACCCGTACCGTAGTTCTTTAAAGTTTTTATTGATAGACAAGTCCTTGGTAAATTCTAATAAGACCATATCATGCTTAATCAATGATTTAAAAATCGGACCGAACCGGCCGATCGGACCGGTGAACCGGAGTATGAAACGGTCCGGTTTAACCGAAGCAGACAAAATGCCGCCTCTGCTACTGTTCACCGCCTTTGCAGTCTGCAGTCTGCACTGTTCACTACACTCTTCGACGGTAGGCTTTTCTTTTTTTCATCTCTCTTTCACGTCTCTCTCTCTCTCTCTCTTAATAAGTCTGTTGCTTCTGTTGAGAATTTGCAGGTTGTGTCTGTAGACTCTGTACTCTGAACTCTGAAGCGTTTCATTCTTTTATGGGTGGAACCGTGGAAGTCTTGGCCTCTTGGGTATGTTTCTGCCTTTTTACTTTTTAGTACTGGAAGTTGTGTCTCTCTCTTCGGTGTTTCTTTAGGCATGTGATTAGAGAGAAAAAACATAAAATATTGGGAAGGAAAAAAGCAAAGTTAGACGATGACCTTGGAAGCTCTTTTTCTTTGTCCTTTTCTTGAATAAACAAATGATTAGTTACATATAGTCATATACGATCATCTTTTGCAGCTACCTTCTCCTTTGGTGTGTTACTGTGTTGTGCTTTGTAATAAAAAAATCTAAATTTTTTAAATATTTTTAATAACAAGATATTTTTATGTTATATTATACTTTATATTAGCAACACCTTTTTAAGTTAAACTATTATTGCAAACTATGTTGGATTTAAAGAATTAATTAATAATCTTTAGTATATTTTTAATCAAAAGAAAAATTTAGAGCATGTTTTGTTTTATTTTTATTTTTAGTTTTTTGTTTAAAAATGTTTATTTTAAGGTTTAAGTTAGATATATAATTAAATAGCATATTTAAAAATTATCTTATATATTTAATATATAAAATAAAATTTATATATTTATTAGTCACCGGTTCAATCACGGTTCAATTCCGGTTGAACCATTGACCCTTAAATCAGTTGCTTCTCCTGTTCAGTCACCGGTCCGGTTCTTAAAATATTGATTATTACTGTTAAATGATAATGTTAAGCACTGGGAAGTTTTGTAATAAGTATATGTATAGCATTGAATATAATTGTACACGTTGAATACATGTACAAGAATTTGGTTGCTACGTTTGTGAATGATTGTAGGTTCGTATAGGGGACGTTACATATTAGGTAAAAAGTTTTTTTAAAAAACTAATGAATAAAAGAAAAATAACATAACTAAAATATAAAACCTAGTTTGGAATGTATAAGGGAAATAAACCAAAATGCAAATAAAGGACAAAATGATAGAAATAGAATATCAATCTTTAATCGCTTCATCATCCTTATTGTCTTTAACAAGCATCATCGATAGTTAAGGATGAGAGGATCTTAGTGGCTTTATAAATCCTACACGTTGAAAAGTAGTTGATAACATCTCCTAATATATATCAAGCCTCTCTTGAAGGCTTTATAGCATTTGTTCTTGGATCATCTATTGTATCTTTATCAGCCGCACCTTCCTTTAAATTCTTTGGCACATAAGTAATTTATAAGGAAATCATCCCTCATACGGTCTCCCCCCATCCAAGCTAACATATATGCTCTAACGACCTTCCTAACCAACCCATGTATGCCATCATCTTTAGGTTGACAATGAATATATCATATTATAGTGTCAACCTTGGGAGAGTGGAAAATGCCTACAGCTTCTTTACTAACATGGTCAAATATGATCAACCACAGATGGCCCCTTACATTTTATTAATCATCTACTCCAAAAATAAAACAAAGCAATAACCTGGGTTTCATAATTCTCACTCTACTGTACACCATAAGTGTAACATTATCGGTACTCTTCTTTCTCTAAAATTATATGGGCAATTTCCTTACGCGGGTACCGGATGGTAGGGGATACTATACGAGTACCTTTATTGTAATAGGATCATGCGTAGGTGCTCCCATCAATATAGTTTCCCAAAACCTCTTAGGGTTAAAAAAAAGGCTCATGAGTAAATTCGTTTCATAGTTCCTATATGAATCTATCTCCACTTGCTTAGAGTGTATAAAACTTATATTGTACTCTAAAGTCATCGAATGACATCTCCAGTCTCCTTCCAATAAGCCTAAACCTATTTCTATCCTCCTTATCCCATCTCATATGCGTTTTTACTTCAAAAGTGGATAAGATTTTCAAAGTAAATTCCCTATAAGCACTCTCTTTTACTTTGAAAACTAATGTCCAAGCCATATTATCCATGAGATTCCTAACTTCATCCCCTAGGTCAATCACCCCTAACCCTAACCAATCAACTCCTCCATCGGCTTCAAAAGGATGAATGCAAAGAGTGGCATACCTTTTAGGATGTGTGAGAGTGTTGAAGACAAATAATGGGTGTTCAAGATTAAAAGAGCTTCTTAGTCATTGGCTACTCGACCCACCTTGCATGGTTCTCACCTTCCTTTTTGTTGAAGCTATTTGAGATCTTATTTTCCTTATCTCTCTCTGTCTTTTACTTTTTTGGTAGCTAATAGAAAAATAATTGGCTCAAATACTCCAAGATTTCAAAAATCCCCAAATCTTGCCCTAACTATATGAAATTGACTTTTTATGGAGAAAAGATGGATAAATCTTGATGGAACAAAGATGGTTGTGTAAAAAATTTCTTAAGATTTGTTCAAAGATAAATTTCAAGTGGGAAGAATTGAGAAGTTTGAGAGAAAAGTAAGAGAGTTTCGAAATTCTTAAGGTTTGGTTATAAAAGGGACATTTTAATTTTCTAGGGTAGTTGAAGGTGTGTGGTTGGCTAACCAAATATGCAAAAAAAACTAGTCATTGTGACATTCAGTTTTTGTGTCTTATCAACTATTTAAGTTGATTTTGAGTACAAATAGACCATATATTGATTGTGAGAGAATCTTTTGACACTAGTGAGAGTTTCGAGAATCTTTTGATAGAATTTTATTGTAATTATGTGCATGTAGCCATGACAATTGTATTGTGTGATAGGGAAAAGAATTATTGAATTACATTCAACTTAGTAAAACATCAATTGAGAGAAATTGACCTTTGAGAATTCCTTTTCACCATGACAAAATGAATAGGTAAATGGTTTACCTTCACCCTAAGCTAGTGAATAGAATTAAACAAATCATTTTCATAACGCATAGCTCCTACAAATTAATGAATTTTATACAAAGGAAAAGTATAGTTATATCTTAACGTTTAATTTTATATTTATCTTTTAAAAAGTTTGACAAGGCATGTACACCAAGATCTTGAAAACAGTAACCTAACCCCGCTTTTAATGACATATTTGGCAACACCAATATGCGTAGTTCCCAAAGAAGCTGCTCACGAAAGATCAGTTTTGTTTTCATCGTTGGTTATTCAACAAGTTTCCAATAATGTCTGCGCGATTAACAAGGGTGCTACCATGGAACGCGACCAAGTAAATAAGGAAGTCAACGAGAAAGTCAACAAACAAATGTAAGCACACGCAAGAGCACCAGTTTCAATTACAAGCCACGTTCACCGTCGTACATAGAAGTGACCTGGTCCCTTGCGGAGGTTACGATTTTGACCGGCCAGGCACAGCATGACCATCGAAGTGTGCTATAGCAATACACCAGATATTAGGCACATGTATCATTGGCCTCTAGAACCAACATGTGACAGAGCCTTTCTTTTTTTGAAAAGGAACAAAACGTCTTTCTTTCTATGCCTAACATTATTATAGGAAAAAGGGTGCATGTCCTCCGGATGCAAATTCAAAACAAAGTAAATCCAAGCTTCAGGCCTACACACTCATTAGTAGTTAAAACACGGGACAAAAACATAATAAGGTAGCAGTATCAAAAGTTCACAATTTTAAACTAAATTTCCAAATCTCCTGCTAAATACACAGGCAAATTTCTTCAGTCTGGAACAAAAAGAAAGATAAAACGAGGAGGAAGCCAAGAACTGACTTAAATAATACCAATCTTGTTTGCCACATCCAAGGCATCATAATCTGGTGTCAGCCTAACATACGCCTTCTTTGTACCATCCGGCCTGCAACACAATAATTTAACTCAGAAGAACTGTTATAGTTCTACAAGGGAAGTGGGAAAGGTTGAAATAATGTAGTCAGCTTTTGAGAAATGAAATGTCACATGGCAAATAGCATCTCAAAGATCAAAGTATATTAATGTCTATGATATAATTGCCAGGTCCCAAAAACAGTGTAAACCTTAAGATCGTAAATGCTTAAACATAACCTGTAGATAGTATCAATGCCACGCAAATTGCAACTGAGAAGGAAAAATGAACAAACGAAAGAGAGCAGCAACTATTTCTAGAATTCAACATTAACACAATAAGATATCACAAGCGAGCATAGGTGTAAGGAGACAGTGATAGTTGTTTTACGTTCAATTGATTAACCATCAGAACTATCTCTCCCAGTTCAAAACTTTCGATTGATTAACCATCAGCATTGATTGCAAATGGACACAAAGATAATTTGGGATGCATGTATACATGCATTCATATGTAATCCTAGCAGCCTCCTAACAGCCACTTCCCATATTTGAACTCGTGGCATCAAATAGTAATTGAGTCTACTCTTCAATCAAGTCTCATAGGGAAAAGACAAAATATAACCAATTACTTTCAAACCACCACCTAGATGAACTTGTGAAACAAAGTATGTATAAGCTCAAATAGGAAGTCAATTGCCAAATTCTCTAACAAAAGTGAAAAAAAAATGCTCATATATATCTAACAGAGGCTACCTGATGAGGGTGTTCACTTTCTTAGCATGAATATCGTACATCTTTTTGACTGCATCCTTGATCTTCTTCTTGTCAGCACGAATGTCAACAATGAAAACCAAAGTATTGTTGTCTTCAATCTTCTTCATTGCAGACTCGGTTGTCAGAGGAAACTTCAAAATCTGATAATGGTCAAGTTTGTTCCTTGGTGGAGCACTAACACGAGGATATCTGGGATTCCTTTCCTTCTTCAATGTCTTTGGCCTATGAAATGTAACCTTAGTTCTGATCTTCTTGGCCTTCTTTTTAAATGTTGGACCAGACTTCACTGCTTTTGCAGTTTTCACCGCCTGTGCCTTTGGATCCGCCTTTTTGGTATTATCTGCCACACATATCATGTGTGCATATCGAGCAAAAATAGAATCATAGAGATAAACAAAAAAAAAGGAAAGCTTAAACCAACTAGAAAGATCAGAAGAGAAACTTCAGTTCAGCATAATTAATTCCACCATATCACCGTATGAGGCACGAAGCACTAAACATAAATAACTATAATGGACACATACCAAAGAAGAAATGAAAAAAGAATGTCTCAGGACACAAATTCTGAAATCCCATGTCACAGCATCTTCTTCAACATTGTTAAAAATTGACAAGCATATCTCATTCAAAGGAAATTTGCTAAAAATGTGCTTGTTTCAGAAAGAATAGGATCAAATTATAAAAGAATGATTATGAAAACAAAGAAATATCCACACCTTTAGGAGGTGCCATTTCTCACCAAAGAGCTTGAAACCTGAAAATTAAAACAAAAAACTATTATTATTAGCGATAGAAAGTGAGCGATTGATAACTACACAACAGTAATGAGTAACAGAAGCTGCGAGGGATAAAGAGCAAAACCAAATCTGTGGAAAGTAGGGTTTCAGGGTTTCTGTATGACTAGGGTTTGGTGATGCTGGAGGAAAGGAGCATTTATAGGGTCTGATTATTGGGGCGGCTTGTGTCGGGTCGGGCACTTCTTTGGCCTAAAAATCAATATGTTGGTTTTATCATTTATCGTTTTTTTAACCATAAAATATATATTTAATTATTTTTGTTAATATAATTACATTTTTATTGTAGATAATTATTAATATTAAATAAAATATAAAGATAAATAAATTAAACGACTTTATTTTAATCTCTTATATAATTTTTATTAATAAATATTATTTCATACTATTATTTTATTAAAAATAACTAATGTAGTTACACTTTTATTATTGGTAATAATTAAATATTAAATAAAGTATAGAAATAAATTAATTTTATAATTTTATTTTAATTTCTCATATAATAAATATTAATAAAAATTAGTATTATTGTTTAAACAAATAACAAAATAAAGCACGTAATTTGTAAGATATTATTTATATTAATATTTATTTTTAAGGATTTTTAAATTATAAAATTTATTTTTTTAATTAGAATTAAATATTTGATATTTTGATAAATTATATTATAAATTATAATTTTGAAAATTGAAATTAATTATCAAATTTTAAATAAATTAAATTATATTAATCATAGTTCTTATTAATAATTAATATTAGATGCTTTTATTATCACATAAAAACAAAAATAGAAGATCAGCTATTTTTATAAAAAATTAAAATTCAACTAAACATATATTTTTAATAAATATAAAAACAAAAACAACCAAAACAAAAATTACAATAGAACCAAATACATCTTAAAAAAAGAAGTCAATTTTTGTAGAAGCTATTTCCCTGTTCGCAATGAGTCATCTCCTCTCCTAAATCTTGATGCCTATAATCATAAGCAGTTAATTACTCTACCAAATCTCACATAAATTTCTCCACTAATTCTTTTATAGGCTTTTTATTTTTGATTTTGTGTAAGTTGTAAATTTACCTATATACATAAAATTATCAACTATTACATGTATGCTAATAAGAGTAACTAACTCTTTTTAAATATTACATATGTACAATTGTTTACAACTTACAACTTTAGGAAACCTTTTAGTTATCTAGCTCACTTGACGATATCTAATAAACCCTTTATTGATATGCTTCCTAACAATATGGCAATCAGATGCTTTATGCATTTATCAAACACTGATTTATTCGAAACGCGTATATTTGCCTTGTCAAAATATAGTGGCACTTGAACATAAACATCACTCGATAGATAAGATAGCCATAGTAATTCAGTCAAGCAAGTGTTTGTATTCCTATGTTTTGTCTTTCTAAAAAAACATGAAATTATAGACGACACCGTTAAGAAACTCATAAAAGCCTAACAATAACATTTCAAAAATCTTACAAGTAGTATAGCCTTCATCACAATATGTGAACTAACTCCAAATCATTTTCAATGAAAAAAAAGCCTTTTGAAAGATATTTACTCATGCATTTCATCATCAATATGAAGGATGAGGTTACCTTTATGGACATCTACCAAAGCTCTTCTAGTGTTTAAAAAGAGTATACCAAGAATTAGTTGACAATTTTGATCCTCTTTAAATTCTAACACAAAGAAATCTATAGGAATAATAAACTTGTTCATTTTTTAAGGCCCATCCTCCATCACTCCAAACTGTTTCTTTATTGAATGATCCTCCAACTGAATAAGCATGGAAGTTGGCTTCACATTTCATAGCCCCAGTTTCCTGAAAATTGACAAATGCCTAAGATTAATACTTGCACCTAAGTGACATAAGCATTTAGAAATTTCTAAATTATCAACTACGCAAGGTATATTAAAACTCCCTGGATCTTTCAACTTTGAAGGCATATGGTTGGTAATTATAGAGTTGCAGTTTTCTGTCATGGAGACCGTTTGATTGTCATCCCAAGTCCACTTACTTCGTAAGATGTCTTTGAGTAATTTTGTGTACTTGGGTATGATCTTTAAAGCTTCCACAAAAGATAAGTTAATTAGCAATATCTTCAGATTTTCTATGCATTGTGCAAATTGTTCATCCAATTTGTTCTTCTGCAGTCTTTGAGGGAATGGTATTTTTGGGGGATATGGAAGAGGAGGAACATAGGGAGGATCCTCATTCTTAACTCCATTCTTTTTTTCTTCTCTTGGTCTTCTACAAGGTAGGATTCAACTAGTTTTTAGGCTCGTTCTTCTAGCTCTTTCCCACTCTTAAGTGTGATAGCCTTAAATTGCTCCTTTGGTTTTGCTTTTGTATTACTCAGAAGGCATCTTACACTTCATGTAGATAATGCATTGGCTAACTAGCTCACTTGAACCTCCAGATTGTGAATGGAAGAGGCATGATTCTTTATTATTTGATTAAATTTTGCTTCCATCCTTTTCTGGGTCTCATCTTGGCTAGTGAACTTGGATATTCAGTACGTCCATTAACTTGTCTGATTCCAATGAACTAAACTTGTCTTGCTAAAATCCCAATGGGCCTTGAGTTCTCACTTGATTAGACCAAGAGAAATTTGGGTGTTTCTGTCACTCAATATTGTATATGTTTAAGTAAGCATTATTAAATCCTTGACCAAATTTTACCCCTATTAAGTTGAGCTACTGCACTTTGTGTTTTCCACTAGGAAGTAGTTAGCTGTGATATGGCTCTCTTATTTGCATAGCTTGCATCCATGCTAAATTGCTTTGAGTGGAAAGGAAGAGGTGGCTTTCAGGCTGTTCAATTGCTTGGTTAGGTTAGCAACCTCAGCCTACAATGTTGTCACTGAATCTATAGCAATTGTTCCTTTTGGATCCTAGAATTTTGACTGTTATCTACTTCATTCCAATGTCTAAAGATAGCTATTGTTCTCCTTCTCTTTTGATAGATTGTGTGCCACTTTAACTATTTTCATCATTAATGAGCCACTATCTGGTGCATTAATGGTGCCTCGCATGGGTGACTTAACTCTGTTGTAAAACATTTGCAAGAGGAACTTCTTTAGCAAGTTGTGATGCAGGTAACTCCTTTACATCTCCTTAAATCACTCTCATGCTTTATATAATGATTCCCATTTGTTTTGTTGGAAATTTGTAATTTCCTTTATGTGCCTTGTTGTATTGTCATAGTAAAGTACTTAGTCAAAAAGGCTTGCTCCAACTGCACCCATGTTGTGATGTTTATTGGGTTAAGTGAACGAAACCACATCTTGACTCTATCCTTGAGTGTAAAGGGGAAGAACCTTATCTTGGCTGCATCTTCCAATAACCCATTATACCAAAACGTATCACAGATCTCTAAGAAGTTGTTCATATGAGCATTGGGGTCCTCATTGGCCAAACAATGAAATTGTATATTGGTATGCTGCATATTCAGTAATGCTGGTTTGATTTCAAAGTTATTCACTTGCACTAGTGGTCATATAATTCCTTGATGATTGGCATTCAAACCTAGCCTTATGAAGTCCAAAAGGGTCTTTTTTACTCTCCTTGGTTTCTTTCCTCTACCATTGTTCTTTCTATGGCTTCTTGGCGATTACCTCTTTGAATCTCTCTTTCTTGCTTTATGATGTCTATAGTTGACGTGTCTTCTACTTTGCTTGCAAACTTTTTTTTTTGTTCAGGCACCTGCACTCACATAAGAAAAGTATTACGATCTTTAAATTAAAGGAGTTCAATTTGAATAAGATGCTAAATCAATCCCCGACATCAGTGCCAAAAACTTGTTAACAAGTTTTATAATATAAAACTTTCAATACCCTAAGTATATGGATCTTAACTTTATAGTACAAAAGGTATCATTCCTTCAAGGAATAATAAACCCCTAACAACCTGAATAAAACTTTTTCTAAGATACTAAAGATTGATTTGAATGAAAATAAATAATGGAAATTAAAATAACTAATAAAACTAAATAATTGAGCTGCAAATAAAAATAGGGTTAATCAAAGTTTAAGACTTAGGAATTATTCTATCTTTGTTTTGTTTTCCCTTTATCTTGTTGATACAATTATGCTCGATCTTAAATATCCTAAGATTTTGATTACCCTCTCTCAAGATTTAATCAAGTAATCCTAATTGAATTCAATAATAATAGAATTGTAATCTCTCGATTTGCAAAATTACTCTTAAATATTTAATTAGATTTGAAGCAATCCTAAAAATAATTAATTCAAAATTAGGATCTCTCTTCAATTACAAATCTAGTAAGCTACCAACTCTTATTGCACACCTTAACACAAATAGCTTAATTCACTCTCTTAATTTATTACGAAGTATAATCATAATAATTATCACAAAGCATGGATAGATGTATTGAATTCAACAATAACAAAGCTGAACAAAACAATTCAAGAACAAACACTAATATGGATTTAGAAACCCATAATCATGTTAAAAATCATAACAATCTAAATAAACATCCAAGACAATGAAAGAAATAAAGGGAAAAGAAAGAAAAACTAGTTGAACTCTTGATTGGAAATCTGGAATTCTCTAAAGTTCTCCTAATGTCCCCTCTTGATCTTCTTTTGATTTAGTGGCTACTACCTTTTTCTATGTTTTTCTTACTTTTAAATACTTCTTGAGGCTTCTGGGGTTCTTTATATGATTTTCCTACTTAATTTGATTCAAAAATAGTCCCAAAACGTCAAAAGTACAAAAACTTCATGAGCTAGAAAAGCTAAAATTTGCTCTCTGTCACGTCTGTCATGATCATGACTTGCATTATTTCATGCTTCCAATTCTTCTCTTCTCTTCAATTTCTCATTTCCATACACTCACAAAAATATAAAACATATCTTAAAACATAAAATTAAGGTCAAATTCTTTTTCTAAACCAATCAAACATTTGAACATATACAAACATTAACAACAACTATAAGCTTATACACATGATAATCATATAAGAAAACACCTTAAAAATACACTTAAACAAAAAAAAAGTATAATCTACACCTATCACATAAATCTCAAACTTTAGACATAAAATAACATAGTCAATTCCAACGGAGAGTTAAGAAGAACATCACTAAGATTGACTAATGCCCAAATATGTTCGTCGCCCTTGATATCCCTTTTAAGCTAGAAAGAAGAAGATTAGATGCTCATAGCTCTCAAAATGGGAAGGAACCTACCTCCTTTTATGTCTCCAATCTGTACATACCATTTTTGGCCTTTTAATTGCGCTTTTATAGTGAAAAAATAGGGTTGCATAGTTATATATGATCAACTACATGAAGCGTGTAAGTGACCATTTATGATAACTTAGTAGAAATTATAAAGTTACATAGTCTCAATGAGCTACATGGCTAAGATACACGATTGTGTAAGTCACCTACGTGGTTGTGTAAGTCTCGATATGGGTATGTAGATCTTAGGGGTGGTTGAAACAACATCTTCAAGTTTGTACATGTTTCCAGTGAGTTACACATTCCTATACACAACTGTGTAAGTCATAGTGACTCCAATTCTTCCGTTCTTTATCTTGTCTTCACCCTAACTCATTTGCTTTCTGATCCACGAAGGCAAATATGATCAAAAATCAATAGAACAACACCAAGGATGTGAATTCATCTCATTTTGGATCTTCTTCCTCTAACTTGTACCTAAACCAAAATAAGTATCTAAGGTGTAACATAACATTAATCATAAAGGGTTAGGAATAAATATATAATCAATTAAACACTTATTAAATTCCCCCATAATTACCTTTTAACCGTCCTTGGACAAAACTAAAGATCAACATCAAAATCAAAACACTTTCGTTTTAACCATAGTTCCTAAGAGTAAAAGAGGGAAAACTTTTAAAACCATATAAATAATTGAACATTCACTGTTTTGATTCTTGGTCAAGCAGCAACTATTCCCTTCAAAAACTAAGCAATCTAGGGGTAGACATTGACAAGTTATGTTTAAAAGTAAGATCAATCTATAGGTACACTTAAACATCTTTCATAATTAAGACATTTCATAACTTTGTATATCTTTTTTTGTTCTCCACCACTAAAGATTCATATACATAATTATGAATCAAATGACTTTTCAAAGTTGTAAGCTTAGAGGTTTAGGTGAGAAATTTTTAGGTCCTATAGTTTAAAACCTATCAAAACTAGTAAAGCAGGAAAAACACTCAATGAAATGTTGAATGTAAAAATTAACATCTAATCAAAAATGGGTACCATCGGCTATGATGAATGCAGAAACTTCGTTTCACATCTTATATTTAAGCCTTCACACCATAAACCATATGAAACACAAGGAATTAGAGGAAATTAGTTATAAAAATAATAAAGAAAACTTCATTATAATGAAGCACAAGGAATTAGAAGAAATTATTTATAAAAATAATAAAGAAAAATTCATTATAACCATAAGGAGTAACCCTTCACAATAACTTCTCCCTTATTTACATCATAATTAAGTCACCCATTCTATACAACCTTAGGGGAATAATTAAAATGAATTACCTGAAAAACAAATGATTTTGTCTCAAAATCTCATTAGCTTATGGTTACCCACTAGTCACCACTCTTTGGGATCTTAGCCCACTAGGAAATTATTTGATAATTTCTCGAATTAATAGTGAGGGCTATTAATTTGTTTAAAGTAGTGGGAGTAACCAAATTTTAAAAGTCCTTATTTATTTGGTTTTACGACATAAACTAATTTATGTTTTTTGACAAATCAGTTTTTGAAAATGAGTATGAACTTGTCCCTGAGAAGCGTCATGGATGCAAACAAATTGGTTGGACCAAAATTTTCTGACTAGTTGCGTAACCTTAAGATTGTTTTAAGGAAAGAAAAAAATTATACGTTCTTGACACTAAGCTTCCATCTAAACCTGCGCAAGATGCTGCCAATGAGGATTGGGAATATTATCAAAGTTATATAGATGAAAATGAGCAAGTGACATGTGTGATGTTAGCCAGCATGTCTCCCGAGCTTCAGAGGCAATATGAAAATATGAATGCAAGGGAAATGTTCCAGCACCTTCAAGAGTTGTTTAGTGCTCAGAGTTGGATGCAGAGGTTTGAGACAGCGAGAGCTCTGTTTCAATGTCGAATGGCTCCTAGATCATCAGTGGAAATTCATGTTCTACAGATGATTGGCTACATTGAAAAATTAGGCCAATTGGGGTATGACCTGAACCTCGAGTTGAGCATTGATTTAATGCTCCAGTTTCTTACTCCAAGTTTTTCACATTTTATTATGAACTTACACTTGAACAAAAAAGAAATGTCATTGGCTGAATTACTCAACATGCTCAAGACCGTTGAGGGATGCCTTAAGAAGGAATCTAGTTCTATTCTTGTTGTTGGATATTCTTCTTCTAAGAATAAGGGTAAGACCTTTAAGAACAAGAACAAGAACAAGAACCAAAAGGCTTATGCTAAAGTAGCAAAGCCAATAGGCGGTATCAATAAGAAGAATGACAAGGGCACCTGTTTCCATTTTGGCGTAGCTGGACATTGGAAGAGGAACTGCAAAGCTTACCTTGCTAGCTTGAAGGAAAATAAGTAACTTAAACTTTAGGTTTGTTTATGATTGAAATCAATCTTTCTACTTCTATTTCACAATATTGGGTTATGGATACCGGCTGTGGTTCTCACATTTTTTACAATGTGCAGGTACTAACAGACAGTAGAGCATTGAGAAAAGGTGAAGTGGACTTACGAGTCGGTAATGGAGCAAAAGTTGCTGCATTAGCTATTAGAACTTGTAGTTTAGCTTTGCCTTCTAGTCTTGTACTTGGAACTAAATAATTGTTATTATGTTCCTATCATCACAAGAAACATTATTTCTATTCCATGTTTGGATATGAATGGATTTGTTTTCAATATTAAGAATAACAATTGTTCTTTTTATAAAGATGATATTTATTATGGATCTGATATGCTTACAAATGGTTTGTATGAATTAGATCTTGAAAGACCAATTCTAAAATAAATAACAAGAAAAGGAGATTAAGTGACGAAAATCCTTCTTATTTATGGCATTGTAGGTTAGGTCATATTAATGAAACAAGAATCACTAAGTTACATAAAGAAAGATATTTAGATCCTTTCGATTATGAATCATATGAAACTTGTGAATCTTGTTTAAAGGGTAAAATGACCAAACTTCCC
>JAOTBA010000005.1:26539029-26549590 GCA_025629845.1 Erythroxylum squamatum
TTTGTGACTATGAGTGTTATGTTTGAATGGCAAATTTGGACTGAGAATTTGAGAACGAAACATTTTATGAATTCATTTTGAGTTTTTATAACAAATGAACATTTCAACGGTTTTGCTTATTCTTTGTTATAAACTGTTCCCACGAGCTTCCAAGCTCACCCCCCTTTCTCCCCACCTTCAGGTATTTGAGCAAGAGATGGAGTGAAAGCGAGTCAAGGCATCACTCCCAATATGCTGATGTTGTATTTTGAATTAGTTTTGGATAATTCGAGGATTAGTCGCATTTCAAGGATTATTAGTTCATGTAATTTTTGTATTTGAGATTTGAGGCATTGATGTATTGAGATTAGAAATGTTGCTTCAGTATTCTTCTGATGTTAATGAATTATGATTTTTGTATGGATGATATAGAGAGGAATATGAATTTGTGTAGGATTATGGGAAATAAATTGTGTTTGTATAAGAAA
This sequence comes from Erythroxylum squamatum, assembly GCA_025629845.1. Lineage (NCBI taxonomy): Eukaryota > Viridiplantae > Streptophyta > Magnoliopsida > Malpighiales > Erythroxylaceae > Erythroxylum > Erythroxylum squamatum. The sequence goes on from JAOTBA010000005.1 coordinate 26,539,497, forward strand.
AAGATTGGTGTTAAGGATGTTTTTGAGACATTGTATGATTTAGAAGAATTGAGTTTCGATTGAGAATCAGTTTCCAAATGGTTTCGACTTGTATGAGCTTGAAATTAGATGAAAAAATAATAATAATAACTTGATGAGAAATTGTGTTAAGCAAGGAACCGCGCTCAAGTATCAAGGTATTTGTTAAGAGGTTGGATTACGGAAACGAAATCCAACATGGAGTGCAGCCACGACATCCGAAAGTGAGGAACAACAGAGAGAGGGAAAAGAGGTTGTATTCTTATCCTTGTTTGATTGTTTTTAGGATTAGTTTGGGAGTTTGTTGATTTTGATATCAACTTTAGTTCCAATCTTGAAACTATGTGAGACAACTTGTTATTGTGGGGGTGAGTGATAAACTTTTTCTATAAATCCTTATTAAGTTTAGTGGATTTATTTGTCGGTTTGCCCCATCATTTTTTCCTCTATAATGAAGGGTTATCCATGTTAAATCTTGGTGTTTATTTCATCGTTAGTTTCTTATTCTCATATTGTTTTTATTGCTACAATGTGAAGAGTTATTTCTTGTCATTAATTTTTTGGTTGATCTTTTAGAGAGTTGTGTGTTTATCTCCCAACAGAATTGGTCCACCTAATTTGTAAAAGGACACAAATCCTTCAGATGAATCTAATTCATATGTAAATACGAACTTGGCTTCTTATTATCAAAGATAATGGTTTAAGAATTCTTCTTAAATCTATGAATACTCTAATTCATGAATCTTTTAATATATGCACAGTTGAATCCATTTTGAATTTGATAAATGCATTCTTGTGAAGTATGTGTTTGTATCTATCCTATAGATCTACTTGATTCATAAAACTATCATTTTATCATAATAAGAATAATATTTGAATTTCTTTTAGGTTGTTAACTTCTACATTTTGAGGCCGGTTTTTGAACTACCATAGTTGCAAGAGTTTCCATGATGGATTCTTCCTTTGCAGTTCAGTTTGTGAATACGTAATTCTTATGAAGTATGTAGGTCAAGGAAAATGGTATGCTATGAAGAGTGAGCTCCCTCTTTCTTGAGTTAACTAGCTCCTTCTCCAACTTCATGCTCTTACCTTTAAAAGAACATAAAGGAGAAAAGTGCCCATTGCATAAAAAAAAGGAGAAGTTCAAATTAATAATAACTTAAATGTACCAACCAAGCCTAGCTGTTGGCTATATTAATCAAGGAAGTAGTTCTAATGTTCTTCATAACTATAGACTTGGAAGAGATTATTATAAAGTCCACATTTCTCATATGTCAAGTTTGGCAAGATGTGATAATTTGTCATCTACTATCAATGGAAAATTTTTCATTGGAGCCATAAAGAGATATTATATGTTCCATAAAGCATTAAAAATTTGATAATCTGTATGATCGAATCATCTAATCATATTGGATGATTTAGGATAATTCAAGTGATATTGAATATCAGATTAGATGACTGTTTTGCCCAAAGACTAAGACATTTTCATGATTCATGTCTCCATTTTACTCCAACTCCACTAATTAGGAAAAGATCCCTCAAAATGGTTGCACTTAATTTGTTTGAACAAAAAAAAAAGCTACTTTAATTGGAACTAATGTATGAAAGTTGAACTTTTGAACATAAGCTATCCTTTCTATCATGAATTGGTTTTCACATCCTCAAAGGTAGGTAATGTTGATAAGATAATAAATGACTCTATGTACCTATTATATGTTGGGAAACCAAGTATGATCTAATTATGAGCACAATGAAAAAAATACTTTTTACGATATCTTGATTGGATCACTTTAATTGAATAACTTAAAAAATATAAATCCTAAATAAAAAAGTTCAAACGTACTTAATTCAGATTCTTACATATTTTTTTTTCAAACTGTCAATTACAAGTTGCACTTAGCTTCTAATGACATCCATACAATGGAGAAAAAGAACTTAAAACTTGAGAGGAAAAGGTTAGAGTGTTATCTCCCTTATAGCTTTCTTCTATTTATAGAAGAGTTTTTTTTTATTAAAATTAAACTTCTAATTAGAATTAAAGTATAAATCTAATTATAATTATAGTTTAATTTTAATAAAATCAATTATCTCACATTTAATTCTTAAAGTTTCTCAAATTTGACAATTAAGTCTAACTTAATTTAAAGATTTTTCTCTTTTTAACTGCTCTTTTATGTGTGACATATTAGGCTCTTAATATGTTGGTAATGATTATAAATTGCGATTGTAAATTATAATTAGAATTAGATAAATCAAAATTGCTTCTAATTTATCGTTAACTCTCTGATTAAATAATTTATAATAATAGATCAAGATTGATATCTAGCAATACATTATACTACCTAAATATTAGGAATGTCAAAGTGGTTTGACTCAACATATCTATTTGATGTATAATTTAATCCTTTCATCATTTACTATTCTAATTGAACATAGAATATGAAATTAGCTTATAATCTTTGAGATCCAATCATGTTCATTATTACCAATTAGTAATTCACTTATAATTGATATTTGAAAACATTTTTCAAATCTCAATTTACTTTGGCTAGAAAATTCATTAAATCATAACTAATCAAGATAATGAAACATTCTCCTTAATTACATTAAATTAACGAATCTTCTATTGACTTACTCAACTATCTCTGTAAGGTATATATTATATCCGAGTACTATCGATTGAGCTATCCTTAAAAGAAAAGGCAATAAGTAGTATAAAAAAAATAGTAATTTCCATATGAGATATTTTGGTAATATCAAGTATAAGGTTTCTTTATACAACTACCATAATGAGGAAATCTACAGATCACATGAGTAATATTTTATTAAGAATACTTAAAATTGGTTCAGTTCAGTGAACTTATTCTTTAATAAGCACTCATACATTTGCTGAGAGATACTTTAATTTATAAGATCAATTACTTTCTTCAACAAAAAGAAACATAATATGTGCCAGTTTTGTTGTTTCGTCAATATCTTATCTTGATGAAACTACATCAAAGAATAACTTAGGAATAATACATAAATACAAATTGAATACTATAATTATAATTCCATTATAATTTTAATTATATAGTAATTATTCTAGAGGTTTTACCTTCAATATTATATATGAAATATATTTAATAAAATACGTAAAGATAAATATTGCCTTTAACTAATTATGTCACAAAATGTACAACCAATTGATTGACTATAAGATATACACCAACAATCTTCCATTTACATTAAGTCAATTGCTTTAGTATCTTATACAATAACTATATATGATGATCACAATTCTCATTTCAATTCTCATTATAATTAACATAGATTGTATACTTAGATATTTATTAAGACCTTAGCTCCTTTCGCATTCACAATGGCTTTAATGTTTTATAGTACATTATTGTTTTAACAATACAGGAAACTACATCAAGTTCATCAAAGAATTATTAATCTAAATAGTAATTTTTACTAAATGAAAAATATATTATGGCTTGATTAGCAATGATGCCATATTGGAATTTTTGCAATCTCAAAATAATATTATAAGCAAAATATGCCTTGATGCTTCTAAAGTTACCATCCATATAATTTTGACTCAAATATCAACTTTTACATAGAATAATGGATATCTTTAATACTTCACAAGTATTAGACATCTCAAATCTCAAATATTAAATACTTTTAGTACATTATTTATGTACTTGGACTGGAATAGGTAAATAACTTCCATATCTATCTATAGATCCAATTTTCATAATTAAGTTGTTACCTTTTCATATCCAATAAGCACTATTCTTAGACTATCATATATTCAATAATTGAAAATATGATTTTTTTGGTCTTTATAAGGAGTATGTCTCTACACACTTCCATTAAAGAGTACAACTATAATCCTATTAACCTTCTTGTAGATATAAAAAATCTACATTCATCTTTAAAACCAACACATCATAAGCAACCACAAACATAAAATTCTCAACAAATTAAAAACATCTTTGAGGATTAAAGCCCTCGTAGTTCATTAAGTAAAAGATATTTACAATCCTACAAATATTTACACGATCACACGTTTAAACCCTTTCCAAAATAATTTAAAACATATATACAAGTAATTAAGCCAATTTCAAGAAAACACATACGTAACAAAAATTATATAAGCATAGTAGCACCTGATGATACAACTAATCCTACGGTGGGGTCCCAGCTACTATAGCACACGTACACATATTTATGGTGGTTTATTTAAAAACGTAAAAATATGGGTGAGCTAAACAAGCTCAGTGATTGTTAATTAGCTTACTAAAAATTAAACTTTTCATAACAACATAACTGAGATATGCCCATACAATAATAAAGCTCATGGCAAAATAATTGCCATAAAAATTCATTCGTGCATCATACAATCTGGTAATAAAATAACATTTTGTAAAACACAACTTTATTTTTCTGAAATTACTATTTCGAAATGCGTTTTTGAAATTAAAGTCATAATATAAGAGTTTCCATTTTCCATTTTCCTTAAACAATAAACAGTGGCGGCAATAAGTTTCCTCCAAACTTTTATTCTGAAAATAAGTCAACCATTAAAATTGGTACCATACAGTGCCTCACAAATTACTTTTAAAATAAATAATGGCGACATTATTATTTTCATAAATTTTCTTGCACAATATGGCCCATCACTAATTTCTTACCATATGGTATCCTAGGCATAAAGTCATGGAGCTGGTTTTGCATCGCTTACACGCTATTGGTTAACCATTAGTTACGAAACTAGTTCTACATAGCTTACCGCTATAAACCAATAATTACGGAGTTGGTTCTATATTGCTTACACGTAGCAATTTTGGCTAGCACTATATATACGGAGCTGGTTCTGCATCGCTTACCTGTAACAATTTTGGCTGGCACTATATATACTCCATACGTGTAGAGGGCGACTCACTAAACTACTGACTGATACAATACCACACGTTGTTAGTAACTAACACCCCTAGACACTGCCCTGCACGATCGGAATACTCTAACCGGTATAATAACATGTATAAAACCCAACAACGTACCGTAGGCTAAAACTTCATTTCCTTTTTATCAACAAATAACACTATTTCAATGTAACTTCCAATCATATAAAATTTAACTTTCAAATTAAAATTCATATATTGCTAAAACATAAACTTATGCTAGCAATATGCACTTGTAAAATATCATTCATATAAAATTCAACATAAATATTCAGTTCATAGTAAAACATAAGCCATTTGCATAAAATCAATTTAAGTATACTCACTACTTGCTAGTTTCCTTTTCATCACTTCGAAATCCTTTAGTTGGTTTTGTTTTTCAATTCGAAAACCTAATACAAATACATTAACTCCTTAATATATTTTCCATCCAAACACACCATAAACCATTTAAACTTCATTACTTTCTACATACACTACATATACTATGTTTTCTCCAAATAATAACAAAACAGTTCATTTAATAATTCCAATACCATAACTACACTTAATAGCCATCCTTAATCACATTCACATGGTCATTACATCATAACCATACTTTTATACTAAAAATGCCCTTAGGGCTAGACTTAACATATTTTACATTAAACTTTTCCAATTCAATTCCTTTTGATTTCTAACGCTTAAAACCAATCCAAATTCACTTCCATGACATTTTAATACACACATTTAAGCCATAAAATTTTATTAACAATTTTTTACATCATCATGTACGTTTGGCAAAATTTCAACCAAAACCAATTCCAAACGAATTCTTTTTCATTTCTTTACTTCATTAACATCAAAATCATGCTATGAACATCATAAAACATCAAAAAAGAATCTTGAATCATATCACATTAAAAAACCCTAGCCATGGTTGAAATTTCATCTAATCATTTCCATGATTTTTGTTTCATTCTTTCATCATTAAACTAACTTCCTAATGCCATTCATAAATCCTAAATCCTCAATTGGCAAGATAAAACACTTTAGGTAATGGATCTTACCTTTGACCAAGTTTGACAAAGGTTCCACACACTAGGTTTAGTGTTTTTCTTCTCCTAATCACTTCCAATGCAATAGAACCTTGATATCACATCATAAGGGTGTAATTCACACCACCAAAACCAATTCTCAACTATAAGACAACAAATTCAATTTTTCAACAAACTAGTAAGGTTACCAACCCATTTCTCCTTCCTCTTCACTTGGATGGCTATTGGATCTTGTTGAATGCTTGATTGGAGGTAGAAGAGCATGAAAAACTCCTTAGATCACTACTCCGTGGCCTAGCTGAAGCTCTCTCTTCTCCTTTTTCCTTTCTTTCCTTTTTTGTCTCTCCTCCTTTTTTTTTCTCCTTAGCCGAATCTCCACCTTGGTTTCTCTTTTTTTCCCTTTCTTTTTCACTCTCACTTTCATTCTCATGGCTAACACTAAAATGAAGCAAAATGTGAATAAAGTTAGCTTTTTATACTCATTTAGTGCATTGCAAATGTCACTTTCTTATTGGTCATCACTAATGACTCATCACCATTTAATTAATGATTCTTAACCCTTAAGAAAGCCTCTAATTAGTCATTAAGTGTGATTCATTAATCCACTAACAACATTTTTATACAAAAAGACAATGTTGTCCCTTACTGAATTAAATCGATAAACGTTTCTAAATAAATAAAAATTATTCTATATAATTCTAATCCTCAAATTGACCTTAATATAGTCTAATTAAACCTAAAATCCTTCAATTGCAGGCTTAAAACAATTTAATTGGGCACATTATCCCTAAAGTCTATTATTTTTCAATAAGGGTCTTTTTAACCTGAAATTTTTGGATTACCCGAATTCTATTTAAACAACCTCCATTTTGACCCGTTTCAGTTCATAGGGACTCCAATCCTAATTATGAAGCTTTTCATCGTATTTTGAAATTGTTCGGTAACTTTTTCAGTTGCTCGAAAGAATTTTCATATTGAATCCAAAATTTACCAAAAGTCACCGAAATCATCCAGATTTCATTCAAAAGTGTCACTTAAATTTCCAAAGCACTTTTTGAGGCTTTTAAAGGTCATTCGAACTCATTTAATAGCTTTTAGAGTTTTCAAAAATTTTCTGAAAACTTTTTGGTCGAGTCCAAAATCATCTCCGGTTTATCCTTGATCTCCGTTATAACCTCAATAATTCATTTAAATGTTTAAACTACTTTAGTATACCATAAATAGAGCATACTTTATAAAATGCACGTACAACACATCACACAGTACAATAATGGAACTAGTATTTTACAAATTTGACCCTCCTTATAAAAATTTCATCCTTGAAATTTTAAACCAACTTAGTCATCTTAAAAATATAGATATTGACTTTATATGCACTCTTTGTGCTTCCACTGTATCAATCACTTCATAAGGCCGAACATATTGTGGGTTTAACTTGTCACATTGTTTAAAACAGACTATTCCTTTCCATGATGGTATTTGCAAAAAGTCTTTGATTTTTAACATTAAACTCCAAATTCTTCCTCCATTTTTACACCTAGCTCTATTGTCAATTTTAGGTACTATCACTTTAACCCAAAAAAAATTTATCTTATTTGTGGTAATCTAAACTAGTTTAGCCTAACTAATTTTCTTTCATTTATCTCATCCTAATATACTAGCACTCTATGTAACTGTATACTTCGAATCACTTACAACTTGATTAATCTATCAAGAGAATACCTACTTGGATGGTTAGGAAATGGGCAGATTTTATAGTTCGATCCTTTATCTCCAATATACTATCATATCCGCTTAAATTTCACAAAATTGCTACCATAAAATCCTTCATAATATGCTACCATTTCTATTCCTAGATAGGGAGTGGCTAAGCAATTTTTATTGGTTCTTTGGCTCTCAACCTTGACTTGTTCATTTAACAAGAATTTGGACATATACTTTGCTATCGCCATTTTCATACCTTTTCGATCATAATGCACTTTCAAGGTATGATGCCTCTTTGTGTTCCGCAGATGCTTAGCATACACTGGTGAGTGACTTAATCTAGAATTTCTTTCTTAAGTTCAACCATGACTAGTACACACAATTCCTGACCTAGCATCAACGTAACGTTACCTCTCAATAAATTGCCCTCAGAATTTGCAACTTATCTCCATATGAAACTCCTTTTTCTAAATCATTGTTTTCTGTTTCTTACTAATAATCAGTTTATTCATAACTTTGCCAACTTAACCATACATCAGAGCATCCATTTAACACTATCAAGATTCACATTTACTTAAATTACTACTAATGAAACTTTTATTTGGGGTTCTCCACAAAACAATTGTTCTCGTATACTTCAAAATAATAGACATTTCCTTTCTTATTGTCTCTAATTATAAACAAACTTCGATAATATTTTTCTTGTATTTCTTTTGTCTCACATAGACTCTTTTCGAATCTCATATCCATAACCACTAGTGAACTATTTATTGTACCTTTGTCATTTCCCATCATACTCTCTGGAAGCAAATCAATCATTTAAGATCATGTCTTAAGACACTAACATAATATCCTATTCACATTAAAACCATTCATTTACCTTAAAGTTCAAATTTTTACTATCTTATAACGCAATTTCGAGGTTCTCAAACCTCAATCTCTTCAAACAAAGAGTATACCTCATACTTCCACTGCGCAACTCTGATTTTTAATTAAAAATATCTTTACTTGTTCGTTTCTAATATTACAAAACACTTATGTGATTTCAGGTATCTCAGAACTCAATATGGGACTTTATTAGTTACTAAAAATTTTTAGTCATCTAAAATCTCCATATCATATTTGCTCAAAGGCCACATACATAATTCTTATCATTCTCCCAATCGTCAATTATAATTATATGTAAAATAATAGCTCTAAATTTTAATGAGATAATTCCCTGTCATGGATCAAAACTTATCACTAAAATTTCCTTTAAAATTTTACCACCATTTTCATTCATATGATTTTCAAGAAATAAAACGATTGATTTACATTAAAAGAAACTTAAAATAATGAATGTTCAATACTTAGAATCGATATACTAATATACACACGATTGAAAACTTACATCAAACTAATCATTACTACAATTAATAGCATTAAAAAGTTAAAATTCTCGCAAAAACATTGTTCAATCATCAATCTTGATTAAAAATTCCATCACAATATCATCGATTACATTACTTTGTATGAATTCACAAATCACCTTACAATCAAGAATAGACTTGACTTTAAAAACAAAATTTTATGCTCATATTTATATTTATTCTAATCAATCACTCTATAAGGTTATAATATTTAAACATATTAAAATTTAGTCACTAATTAATTATATTAATAATTAATCTTCAACGAATTCAACTGTAATAAGCAATTTCATTCTTCAAATATATTCAAAAATTACTTTTCTAAAATTAAAAGGCTAAATAACCTAAAAAACTTCTGTAATTATCGAGTCGTAGAAACTAGATAACTTGTATACCAAATTCTTAGTACTTTTCTAGCTATCATGGCTAATATGCTAAGAGATGGGAGCATTATACATTTCCTACGAAATACTATATCTAACTTCCTTTATGTACCAATCTAACGTCCTTTAGAAGCAATCCATATTGACAAAATGCACTTTTAGTCAATTCACTTCCTGATATGACTTCATAGTCGTAGATGTTTAATAAGATCAACTTATTAGAGAGCTTTTAATTCTAACTACTTTGTAACTACCTCTATGAACGTTCTACACTACTGGTGTAGCTTTAGTGGAAGTATTAATATCATATGACACTCTAAAAGCTCTAACTTCACCCTAATCTATCTAACAAAATCTTCTAGAAATATAAGAGCTCATATTTCTGGGATATATCTAAATATATTCATCACTACTGAAACTATAATCGTACCTGTTGGATCCGCACAGATTACCTGCTCTGGATCCAGGTACCCGATGGATGACCCACCGCAGTACCGAGAACACCGCACAGATGACCTGCTCTGGTGTACTCCCATTAATCAGTATTGTCCGCTTTGGTTGCGATTCGACCTCGCAACCTCACGGTTTTGT
>JAOTBA010000005.1:26560636-26575766 GCA_025629845.1 Erythroxylum squamatum
CAATTTATATACAAAACACTCATTTAAAAATTCATTTTAATATTTCTAATTTTCACCGAAAGTTCGGGGTCCAACATTATAATTATCTCCATGGACTAAAAAGAGAAGAATTCATATGAAAACACGACATAAAATGAAGATTTGAAGCAATTAAGGGATACACGACTATGTAAGTCTCTTAGACTATGAAGAATCACAAATTCTAAAGATTTTGGGTTATACACGATCCAATACATGCCCACGTATCTCACAAAAACGCTAAAAATTACTATAGAAAGACATGAGCGGAGACAAATTAGAGGAGCAGGCTTATAAAGGGGATTTAAGACATAAAGATCGTTCAAAAGGGGTGATATAAATCCAAAGACATGGCAAAAGTAAAGAAATCATCGACATATCCAATAGAATACAACATCAAACCTCTACCTTACAAAAATATTTGATAGAAAAGCAGGGAGATTTAGAATTATAAACTCTTTATTTTCTATTTATTTTTATTCCTGTTTATGTTTGATTTGATTTTCTATCATGTGTAAATAAATGCCTTATTAGTGTCTCGGTGTGATGAACCCTAGTTTATGCTGCAATATGTTTTAACTCTTTTGTTTAATTCAATTGGTTTTGATTGATCTATTGTAATTTAATTATGCATTTAATATATGTTCTAATAGACCGAAATATTAGTACATAATCTGATTGTATAACATGGAGATTGAGAAATCCTGTGTATGAATAGGTCTACCATAATTGACAGGAGTTGATTGCAAACCTAAAGATAGGTTAATATAAATCCTCTAGATTATGGTTAAACTTAATATCATAATTCATAAATCGGTAAAGCAATCTTATAAACTTTGATTTGAGTAATTCGGTAGATAATGCTAAAATTAGTTACTAGTAGCCTTAAGTGAGTTATTAGTATACAATAGGAATTTCCACGATCCAATAGTCAATAAAACAATTGAATAATAAAAGATTAATAATCAAATGGTTTGCGAGAGATTCATCCCCTAGGCGCTAATTCTTGATATTGATTATTTCCTAAACGATTTCTTTGTTACCTGCTTATTATTGTTTCCTACTTAATTTTATTTGCTTAAGTATTATTTTTAATTTAAAACCAACACTCAATTCGTAGACTAGATAATATGATAACTATGGTTACTATTAGTCATTGCCTTTGTGGGATTTGACCCGCACTTGCCGGAGCTAGCTACATCTACACTTTGCATTTATGATAAAATTAATATTAGAATGGAAATAACCAATCAGGTTTTTAGCACCACTGTCGAAGACAACAATATTAGGAACACCTGAATGCTATTACTCTAGACATTATTTTTTGTATTTATTTTATTTTATTTTTATTGTATCTTGTTGTATTATTGGCTTATTCATTTAATTATCTTTTGAACTTCTCTTCATTAACAACGTGTTTGTGGTTTATTTTAAGGTTTAAGACTTAACGTCATCATAACAATTCATATGGAATGATGAAGTAGACAGTACGCTTATTAAAGCTACGATGTATCTTCACAATATATAACATCAGCATATAGGAATGAGAGGTTTCATCACATTTTTTTTGGAGGCTCAACAGACATCTATGCCATTTTACAACATCTATGGGAGTAAATATTACAATCATGAAAACAATTACAATTCATAATGGAGCAACTCTTATGAATGGAATGATTATGCTCCAGTTGAATATTTATAGTATCAAGCACCTCAAGTTAAGGAGTGAACTCTAGAAAAAGAAATGGCCAATTTTATTCAAGAATCAATCATGAGACATTAAGAAATAGAGGCTTATATACAAAATATGGTGAATCGAATCGACCAGTTGGTGAAGATTGTGAAATCCTAATAGCCCATAGGAGGATATACGGATACACCTAAAATAGACCTAGATAATTCAACAATTTCCAAAGGTAAGGCAAACATATATCACATCTCATATTTCATTGTGGTTTATACAAGTCACAAATTACACATATAACATCCATACATTAGAAAAAGGATCTCATCATATGTTATGGCTAGTACAGGCCATTCATATATACTACAAAATTCCCTCTTAACATTTATAAATACAAACACTATTTAGACACAAGATCTTCCAAAAGGTCACACATCCTTTTTTGTCCATTGCGGTTGTCCCAACCTTAACCTTGTTTATCATGACCTACATAAAGGAAAAACCATCCTGCTAAGCATATAGCTTAGTGGGAAATAATGATGCAAGATGACAACTACTCACAGTAATCTCCTAACAATCACATGTAAATGATTCATGAAAATTAAGCGATAGAAAAAACATTATAAAATAACAGTCATGAAGTATCAAATAATAATATTTGAACATGATATTTAGATATTATTCCAAATATGAGTTTGTATCAAAACAAAATAAATATCAGAACATATACATAATTTCCTGTTAATTTTTTCAAACTTGGTAACGAGAATAGAACAAAAGATACCTATGATTGGTATCTACGGATGAGGCAATAGCCTCAAAAACAAAAGAGACTTAAGTCTCAAAAACAAAAGTCATCATAATGTCTTATAACAAAAGCAGCTGTAGACCTTTCTAGGCATGCCTATTTCCCCTTAACTAAGACTTGTTAGGTTAAAATCAATCATCAGAACATCATAATTACATTTCAGAGTCGCATTAAAAACCAACAATTCATAAGATACAAATACATTCCCTTATGCTTGTAATAATAATTTGAAAATGTTTATCATTCCCAATTGTATTTAATATGCTTTATGATCATATTCCTTTTCAATAATACATCAACGAAAGCATTAAAGTATATACACATTACATGCATGATTAGTCTCATATTACCCTTATACTGGGTTTGCTAAGATTCAGTGACATACAAAAAGGTTCGGATGAGATCCGGTAAATATAGGAAATGAAAACAATGTCCTAGTTGTGACAAAAGATAGGGTCGCGATCATGGCAGACACTCACCATTCATACCTCTACTTGTCCCATTATATGCATATAGCAAACATTCGAATTAGGTTTTAAGGTCTTTTAGACATTTGTTCCCCTATGAATTAAATTTTTAATGGAATAAATTTAATACAATATGGTTAAGTATTAGAGGAGTTATAACCAACACATTACATGATGTTCGAAAACAGGGATAATAGAAAAAAACTCAACTTCAAGCCAAAATTCAAAAATCTTAGATGCAGAATCAAATTTAGGTTCCTTTACGAAAGTTTTAGACCTATGTCTCTAGTTTAATCTCAAATCATAATTATCCAATTTAGATGTCATGGCCAAATTACATAAATCTGTTCAATGGAACCTATCCATCCAACGAGTACACATCCCAAATTAACTATATTTGGTCTTATCATGCAATAGCAGTGCAAAAACATATCCAATTTAACCAAAACATCCCATTTGCTTATGGAATACTTATTTTATCAATTCCCCTCACACCACATTCATAAATCCAAGCAAACAAATCAAAAATTCCCATACCTCTTGAAGGAGTGATCAAAACCCTTTTCCCTCACTCCACTTGCTTTCCTTTTGCCTTTTTTTTAGTCTTTTCCTTCTCTACACATAACATACCCATTCAAAACTCATCTTCAACAATTATATACAAATAACAAAACCCTGAATGAAGAGGAGATAAGGAAGGAGTTAATCTTCAATTCATGAAATTAACTTACCTTAGACTTCAAACTCACCAATTTCTCGTGTATCTTTCAGGATCCCCTTTGAGATCAATTTAGTGTGAATTTTTGCTGTAAAGAGGAGCTAAAAATTCTGAATTTTTAAGTGCTAGGCCGACATCCTCTCACCCTCTTCATATGTTTATGTAAAACTTGTGGTGTGCGGAGTGACAAGTTTATGGTTTGTAGAGTGACAAGTGGTTAATTCCCATTCGTTCCTTCTTTTCCATTTTCATTAATTACAATTTAACCACACCTTTATCATATTCCATGTAATTGCATGCCATATTAATTCATTTAGCATTTTATCCTATGATTAATGTATATTTATACATGCGTAACACAATTAACGCAAAATACCAAATTACCCCAAAAATTATGCTAATACTGATTATGTCTCGTACTAAGAACTCTCTTTCATACTCATTAACAACAATTACAAATGCCTTTATGGACATGAAACATTCCTACTAGGGTATAGTTTGGGGCCTCATAAAGATGATATCTAACGAGACGTGGGGGAGTGTGCCTAGTCCTATTAAACTGATCTTGAAAATATGGAATGACAATCACCCTTAGAAGTGGAAATGAGCTCCCAAAAGAAGGTGAAGAAGAAGAAAAAGGAGAAGAAGCCTCTATCCAAGAAGAGGAAGTAGTGAAGCGGTAAGAGATAGTTGAAAAAGCCGATGAGCCAGAAACTTTTGTCTAGAAAGAAGAAGAAGAAGAGTGGACAAATGTGGTTGAGAAAGAACTGGCGAAGGAACTAAATAAGGAAACTACTGATAAAGTATTGGTAGCCACCTTAAGTATGTAAGGTTCCCACTTCCTCAAAGATAAACTGTTTGAGCCAATTGATGCTTTAAGGAGTTTTGTTATTCTCTCTTTTATTAATAGTTTGTCATTGAAAAGGATATTAATAGAGTCCATTGGTGTTATTAATCTAATCAATTATATCCTTATGATTATCTTGTAACATGTGGCTTACTTATAGGTTACTAAATCGTTATGTGGAGAAAAAGGTGGAAGCAAGCCATAGATTATAGATCCAGGATGACGGTAATGTGCAGGTTACGTCGAGCTAACAATGTTAAAGAAGCGCTATATGGGAGGCAACCTATAAGTTATTTTTTGTTTTATTTCAATTCCCACATTATCTTGTTTTTGCTTTCATATTAGTATAGGTTTCAATTAAGTAATTTTTATTTGGTGTGTTTTAGGATAGAAAGATTAAGCATTTTGAAAAAAAAAATTGTGCATAATTAGCATGTTACGGTATATGTGTTTATGAGTTATAATGCTAAAGTGCAAAATTGTTATGTTTAAGCATCAAATTTTAAAGTTCACATTTATAGAGAGTTACATACTCTCTGGACACGGTGTAGTTTTACATGTTTTGATACACGACCGTGCACTCTTGCGATACACCTTCAAAAACCCTCTCTCTCTCTCATATTTTCACTTTCTCTCATTCCTCTCTCACTATCCCGGTCACCCTTACATTGTCGAACCCCAATTTTTGCATGTTTTAGCCAATCTAACAACACCCAATTAAGTAATTCTTTCAATCCCACTTGTTTATACCTATTAATTAGATGTTTTGCTTTATTTTGGTGAATTTCGCTCGAGAATGCTTGAATTGAGAAATTGGGGATTTATGCAAATTTTTATAATTTATTGTCTAATTGTGGTTTGATAGTTGATTATTTTCATTACCCAATTGATTTTATGATCTAATTTGACCAATTACACAAAATTTGGGTAAATTTTCAACTTTAATTGTGTAAACTTGCAATTTTGCTCATTAAGTGATTAATTGTGATATTCTTGCATTCAAGCAGGTAGGTTAGTTGTTTTTGACGTTAATTAATATTGGACTTGTGTTTAGTTGCATGAATTTAATTTTATTTTCATTAATTTTATACTCATCTATTTTAATTTTAATTTTAGGGTTAGAATGGTAATTTAAAAATTTTGTTAGCTGAATTTGTTAATTACAAAAATTTCATTTTTGAGCTTAATTATTTTATTTATTTATTTATTTATGAGTGTTAATTTATTAATTATTTTTTCATTGTTAATTTGTTTTTGCAGTTAGTAATTTAGCGAGCATAATCAATTTTAATTATGGGGAAAAGCGTATTTTCGTAATTTATCTATCAATCTTCTTGCATTTATTCAAAGTTGCAGGCACAATGACAAGATCATGGCATGACAAGAAGACCTCCAGAAAGAGACAATAACGAGAAGGATCTTCCACTATAACCTAGTCCCCAGAACAACCCCGGATGTTACTATTCAATACCGGGACCTAGGAGGAATAGTACTAGTGATAGAAGGACAAAAAGTTCAACATGATCAGATTCATCAACTGGGAGGCACTGGAGCAAGTTGGCTTAAGCAACAAGTTTAGGATCTAAATGAAATTGGCTCATGGTCCTGGTTCTTCAACATCATGGAACCTTCTTATTGAGAGCTTACCTAGAGATCCTCTCCACATTCTTCATGAAGAGAGGTTGCTATGAAGGGGATCGTCCAAACACGGTCTAGTTTTAAATAATAGGAGAAATGAACCAGATGAGTTACACGAAATTCTCAATCATAATAGGTCTTTACGACTGAGAGTATATAGGGACACCAAAGTACCTTACACTATGGACAAACTTTCCATATGGACTGTCTCCTAGGCACTTTTGGAGTAGGATCAACACAGAAGACAAGTACAACCCAAGCAAGTAAAAAGCTTTGACATTGCGACATCCTGCGCTCAAATATATCCACCATATTTTGCGTTACGCGCTGAGTGGTGGGGGTAACAGTTAAGGATTCATCTAGAAAATGGACATGTAATACCTGTGGAGTATGAGCAAGAGGATCCAATTCACCTAGGACATGCACTTGTCCAATTCGTCAAGCATCAAAGTGAAGATAAGAAGGTCTACACAATTTGTGTTAGACCTTATGTGACCTGATTGGCATGACAGATGGGTCTATTTGATCGACCACCACCGATGTAGTAGATGACTGCTATGGTGGTATTTAATTTGGCAGTGATGCAACACATGCATATGGTACATAGGCATCGGGGTCCAACAGGAGATATCTATAGACTTATTAGAGAGCTTGATAAGCACTGGAGAGTAGAGATAGAGAGGAGCAATATGTAGTGGAGCAGCTACCACAACCACAGCCATCGCCATTAGAGAGGGAAGATGTCATTCTAGAGTCAGATATCTGAGAGGTCCCAAAGCTAGGTTACATAATATGGAAAAGATAGCCCTATAAGAGAAATGGGTGGGCCAATTGTTAGGAACTCAAAGGACACTCCAACTTTAGCAAGTCAAGTTCCTATAGCAGGTAGGACAGTTGGAGATGTAGGTTATACTGTTAGGCGAGCTTTAGTCTATAGTTGGATGGATGGGAGAACTAATTCTCTTAATGGCGAGCTATCTAGGCATTGATTTCTAGCTTCCACCATCCGGTAAGGGCACTTCCTCAGCAGCTCATCCACTCGATTACGATCATCACCATGAAAACCATCCTTCATCGGATAAGCCATGATCACATAGTGAGCGAGATGCTTAGTCTTATATAGTCTTTCTTTTTCTTTTTCCTTTGTGTATATTTCTTGTTTCTTTCCATTATTATTTTGTTCTCTCTAAAATTACAGTTAATGATGTTCTTATGTGTTATTCATTTATGTTATTTTTATTTCTTTTGTTCTTTTTATCCCCTTTTCTTTATATTTTGCAAAGACGTAGTCTAGTATTGGATGGATCATAAATTAAAAAAAATCTTCTTACTCAGGAAAGTATCCACTAAACCTTTCTCACTTATTATATATACTTATACTATGTACAATGAGGACAATGTACAATTGTAAGTGTGGGGAAGAGATTAATGATTTTCATGATTTTTTAAAGTTTATTACAATTTTGGTTATAAAAATTTGTGAACTGATATTCTGATTTAATTGAAACTTGTCCATCAATGTTGTATTTCATTATTGAATATTGATTTGAATTAGTATGAAAAAGGATGAGTGTTATAATAAAATTGCTTTTATAAATCATATTTTTATTAACAATTGAGATAGTCAAGTTGAATGATATTGCATATTATTCACACATATGCTATCATGAGGTATTTTTAAGCTCTTCAAAATTTTTAAGTTGAATGAAAAATTTTTGTTAGCTTTTCAAAATTTTTAAGCTCTTTTATTTCTTTCAAATATGCTATCATGCATGGTGGAATAATTATAGAATTTGATTTTATTATGCATATTGAGACTATGTTTGTTAAATTAGAAGCATTAAAGTGATAAAGACACTTAGATTCAACAATTTATTTTAGCCTATTTCTTTCATAATTGCCTTACCTTAAATTAATTTGAACCTTGAAGGTTATTTACATTATTTGGTTGTTTAAAACTTGAAAATCTTGAAAAGTTCATTATTTCTTTAATTGTGTTAATAAATGCTTGAAAAATTGTTTTTAAAAAAGAGCATAGAAAAAGAAAAGAAGAAAAGTATATGGTACCATGGAGTTGTAATAAAAGGACCTGAATATATTGTGAACAAGTTTTTTATAATTTATCTTTAGTAAATTTCCTTCAATTCAACTCTCGTTATTATCCCAATCATACCATACCTAAGCCCCATTACAACTTGTATAAATACCTTTTGACTTTTGTTTCTAGTTTATATATAATTGGTAGAGATGTGATAATATTGCAAGCACATGGTAAGAGTTCTACTATGCATTGGTTGATAGTTTAATGCTTTTAACCCTAAACACTTGAGTGCATTGAGTGAAATCTTGGTGAGGGTGTACAGGTTTATGCTTTTGATTTCAATGCAATTATTGGTATGATTACTATTAATATGGACTTAAGAAGTTAATTTTAGGATAATTTGATTCTAATTATATATAAATTTGATTCAATATAACATGATGACTTATGGTATGAATAGATAGGTTAAGATAATGATGGATAGATGTTGTAAAATTTATAATTTTGATTATGGTTTTCTTGAGGATAGGCAAAAATTTAAGTATGGGGATGTTTGATAGATGCACATTTGACCCTATTTATACCTCATATTTGAGCATTTTGTGGGATATTTTATATTTTTATTGTATATTTGATACTTAATTTGCTTCAAGTGCATGTATAGGATATAACTGCCTTCACGGACTAAAAGGAGAAAAATTCGGATGAAAATGTGGCATTAAGTGAAAATTTGAAGCAATTAAGGGATACACGGCTGTGTAAGTCTCTCAGTTCGGGCAGAATCATAAATTATAGAGATTTTGGGTTATACACGATCCACTACACACTGATGTATCTCATAAAACGTAAAATTATTATAGAAAGACGTTAGCAGAGACAGATTAGAGGAACAGACTTACAAAGGTGATTCCATACATACAAATCATTCGAAAGCGGTGATATTGATCCAAAGATATGGAAAGCGCAAAGAAATCATCAACAGATCCTATAGAATACAACATCAAACCTCTACCTTGCAAGAACATTCGATAAAAAAGAAGGGAGATTAGAATTATAAACTCTTTGTTTTCTATTCGTTTTCTTCCTATTTATGTTTGATTTTTTTTCTATCATGTGTATCTAAATGTCTTGTTAGTATTTAGGTGAGATCAACCCTATTTTATGCGACAATATGTTTTAACTCTTTTATTTAATGCAATTGTTTTGATTGATCTATTATAATTCAATTATGTATTTAATATATCTTTTAATAGATCCAGAATATTAATACATAATATGATTTCATAACATAGAGATTGAGAAATCCTATGTATGAATAGATCTACCATGATTGGAAGAATTTGATTGCAAACCTAGAGATAACTTAAAATAAATCCTCTACATTAGGGTCAAACCTAATTCAGAATTCACAAATCGGTAAAGAAATCTTAGAAACTTTAACCTAAGTAATTCGGTTGATAAATCTAATATTAATTATTACTAGTCTCAAGTGAGATATTAGCTTAGGATAGGAATTTCCACAGATTAATAGTTAATAAAACAATTGTATAATGAAATGTCAATTATCTAATGGTTTTAGAGGGATTTATCACTTAGGTACTAATTCTTGATATTGATTATTTTCTAGATGATTTCTTTGTTCTCTGCTCATTATTGTTTCCTACTTTATTTTATCTACTTAAGTGTTATTTTTAATTTAAAACCAACACTCAATTCGTAGACTAGATAATAGGATAATGGTAATTACTAATAGTTATTATCTTCATAGGGATTCGACTTATACTTGTTTGAGCTAGCTGCAACTGCGTCGTGCACTTGCAGTAAAATTAATATTGGTATAGATATAACCAATCAAGTGCTAGTAGTGTGTCTAATAAACTAATATAACATGAAAAGTTAATGACAATTGATAATAAGTATCACAATTAATATTATAAGAAAATTAATCAATAATTATTGATTAACCCTAACTCAGATCTTATCCAGATTACTTTCCCTTATTGCATTTAGAGGCTATAAAGAAAAAAGAACCTTATAATATATAGGAATACAGAGACTTCCTAGCTATCATACTAATAGAATGGATCAGAAAAATAATACTAGGAAACAAGAAAAACCTAAATATCTATAACAGAAAAAGGTGAACATCAAGTAGTACAATCACATTGCATTTTGATTTGGATTCAATTAAGCATGATATTATATTGAAAGAAGATCAAAAGACAGTTGAATAGGGTGAATGAATAGAATACTTACCATGCAATGGTTTCTCACACTGCATCTACTGAAGCTAAAGGAAGTCCTCACCTTTCATGGAGATTGATATTCGAATGGTTAATTCCCTACCATAAATCGTGAGAAGAAGGAGTTATATCCCTAATAGTGGAGTTTATGTTTGAAGCTATCTAACTTAATCATATTTGGGACAATCCTAAATACAATATCCAATACTCTAATAAAGGATTACAACTTAAAATATCTCACTTATTCACTTGATAACTACAAAAGGCTCACTCACACAAATATAAAATAATGATGCTCAAATGACTAAAAAATGATTTTAAATGTGTGTAAGAATACCTTAAAGCTTTTTTATGCTAAAACTAATGAGAAAAAACCTAGTTATAGTGTTTTGGGACCCTAATTAATTGTTTGAGCCAAGAACCAATAGTTACAGCGGCTATATGTAGAGTACTGGAGTTAAATTTGATGTACTGTTAGTTTTGGTCGACCAATACAACAACCAATATTATAAAAAATTCACAGTTTATCAAATTTAACTTATATTGATCGACCAATAACCCATATAGGTCAACCAATCACCTAAAAAACATGATGTTAACACCTTTAAATGCCTAAACTTAATTTAATTAATGCATTTTTGAATTTAAATGTTCTTTAAAACTTTATTTGAAAGATCAAAATTCTTTTATATTAAAAACAAATACTTCAATGCCTCTTAATTAATGGAAAGACTCGTATAATAAAGTGAAGTGAAAAGGTTATTTATAGTAGCCATTTAGAGCATCAGATTAAAAAAATGAGATTACAATTAATATTACAAACTAAAGAATGACCTTGATAAGCCTTGATCTTCTTTTGTTCTTAATTTGATCTTCATTTCTACAGCTGCAAATTTCAACTTCTCTTCATTATCTTCACAAGCTATCTTCTTGAGTTTATGACTTCAGTTTATTCTTATATTGGTTTTCATCAAAATAATAAACTTGTTAATAGTAATTATTTTTTATCATTAAAACATTGATTGGAACCTCGCTTTGTCCAATAATATCTCCCTTTTTGATGATAACAAAGCATTTGTAATATTAGATAAATTAATCAAATTAATCACACAAACAAATATCAATAAGGTGATTAAGTCCTCTTTAATTTATGCTTAAAATATAATCCAATATTAAGAACCTTATTCAATAGTAAAAACAAAAGATATATTTAATATCAAAGAAATATCCATACATGTAGATATCATAAATTTACTCAAGCGTATTATATGAAGTATAAAAATGACAAAACAATCACTTTCCCTGAATGCCATTACTTCATCTAAATCTAATATCAACTAACTTTCTTCCCCTTTTAGATTTCAAAAAGAAATCATTTATTCATAAATGGATAATGTAAAATGTCATGCTTCACATTAACCTGGCAAAGAAAATCAAAACTTATTTAATTAAGATTTATAAAATTTCTCTTTATAAAGTGTCATTAAATATTTAAGAAGTTAAGAAAAGGTCAATTATGATAAAAACAACCCTAATTATATCTAATTTGAAAGATCTCCAGTTTCAATATTGTGTATAAGTTGAAAGATTCAATTAAAGCAACAAGGCCAAGTTTTTGAAAAAATAGGGGTTGGAATTGTCATATATAAAAGGATAATTTTAATATCCAACAATCAATTTTATAAAAGAATGTATAATTTATAAATTCCCAAAATTTCAAAACATAGAAACATCAAAAGGTGTCTAAAATATCAAAATTGAAAAGAAATAAAAAATATTGATATAATTGAAAGGGAAAAGAACTTGATTCATTTTACAGCTTAACTTTAAAGTTATCAATTTGAAAAGATAATTTTTAATTAAGAAAAATGAAAATCCCAAATTTAAAACCCAAAAATAAAAAATCAATTTAATGAAATTGAATAAGATTACTATGAAATGGGGAATGTTGTTTTTTAAGGAATATATTGAATTGTTTAGGATTTTGGAGGGTATAAATAAGCAAAAGATAAAACAAAAAGAAAAGGAAAGGAAATCATGTGCACTAGTCAACCATTCTGAGACATTAATCAACTAGTTGAAGGTTGTGGTCGACCTTTCATATCAACCAAATGTCATAAACTCACTATAACTTAATTGTCTTTCCTGAAAGAGACATTTGCTGACCATTGCTTTATGTTAGTTGACCATTAAAGCCTTTTGGTCAACTATTTATGAAATCAAACTTCTCACAAACTCACTGGAAGTAAAATTATCTTAGAAAAAGGTGAAATTGCTCGACAACTTGAAGACATTGGTCGACCAGTGTGAGTAATTAGACGACCATAACTTGAACAAACAAAGAAAGAACTCACTAGAAAGGTAGAACACATGAATTTGTTTTACACTAGTCACCCACACTTAAGATATCAGTCAACCAATGTGTTTTAGAAAGCCAAAAAAACATTTGCAAAACTCAAATTTAATCATCAAAACACTTATTGAGTCATGGTAATTTAGTCAAGAATTATCAAAAACCTTAAAAGAGACTTCAAACACACAAAATCAATTAAGAGAATGAAAGGAGATCTTGTATAGAATTTTCATCAAATATACCTAATTCTCTTCTAATTGAGCACAATATTATCCTTATATAATGAATTAGAAAAATTACTACCTAACTAACATAAATTGTCTTAATAACCTCATTTTACATATATTTTCCAATTTTTGGTACAAAGGTTCACATTTTAGAAACAATTATTAAAAACATTATTCATAATTCAAACCTAAACAATTATAACTAAGGATTTATACTTAAATTGACACATAAATGCAACTTATCATATATTTCTAAATTATGAACTAATAATTACCTCATGTTGAACATTACTTATGAGAGATTTGAATGAAGGTTCTTCTTGAGTTTACAATCCATTAGAGGCTCCTCATCCTTCTCATCTCTCTCATTTGGTTTAATAATTGTCTCTTTTGAAAAATCTTTGATGGCTAAATTCTCCACATCCTCCAATAATATATATTAGCTTACTTAAAGGCAAGAATGTTGGATTCATCATGATAAAATGCATAAACTTCTTAACAATGCTTAATTCAATATCTATTATCTCTACTTCATATCATTGTTTGTTTCTTTTCTACTAGCCTTAAAAGCCAAGGTAATCAATGTGTTTTAGGAACCCAAGTAAGCTTGGTTCCTTCTTCTTTTCAATCCATACTTTTAAAGATTTGCATGACATTCTTTGCTTAAGAAAAGAAAATATATCAATATGTCTATAATTATAACAGAAATGACATACCATGTTATATGAGTGATAATGATGCATATATCTCACTTCTTGGACCTCGTTATCTGTATACATGATAACAAAACTTCCTTTAGACATTAAAGGAGTTGAATAGTTTATTAGGACAGTGAAATAAGCTATTACGAATATATGTATGATGTCTACTATGAACAAAAACTTGATTTATGCTTCTTTGAGGCCTAAAAGGGTGTGAGTGGGTTCAAATGTTATCATAAAATTATGCCTATACTTCCATTGATAGTATTGAACTCTTTGCCTTGGTTATGAGCCATATATAAAAACATGATGCTTGCCTATAAAGTTAGTCTTAGTGGATGTGAAAGGCATATTCTTAGATGTGGATGTTACATATTTATTTGTCACAGTAGGCAATGATTTTTCATTATGTAAATATTTTCTTTTGAAATTCCATAATTATATCATATTATATGCCCATCATTGGAATTCTTTTGAGATCCTAGATAATTTTCTAGTTTGTTATTCCCTTTATTAAACTTAGACAATGAGTCCTTGAGGGAATCTTCCTCCTTTTTAAATATTTCATTCTCACTCTTTAATGCATCTAAAACGTGATTGCCATCAGTGATCACATTTTTGGATGCTTCAATGCTATGCAACTCACTTTTTATCTCACTAATGCATGAATCTATTTTCTTTTAAGTCTTTTTGATCTTTTAAGATAACTTTTTCTTTTTCATGCTCATGATTTAAAGGTACTCAACTAATTTACTGTTTGTCAAATTAACATCACTATCATTATCGCAAGAATTAGGGTTAGATGTTACCTCATGATTGTCTATAGCTTAAAGCAGATATAAGCTATCTCTTCTTCTAAATGATTGCTTTCGGATTCACTTGTTTTATCTTGAGTAGATTTTTTGGATGCTTTTTTCTTGTCCTTCTTCTCCTTCTTATAGTTTTTCTCATACTTCTCATTATCTTTGAGTCGAGAACATTATGACTTTATATGGATAGGTTTTTCTACATTTAAAACAAATAATGGTATAAGATTTATGCTTTATATCATTTTTACCTTCCTTAAAATCCTTTTTTTGGGAAATTTTTTTCAATAACTTTTTGAATTTTCTAATGAGGAAGGCATTATCTTCTTCTTCATTCTCACTGGTTAATATCACTTTCTCTTCACTTGATTCTTCTTTGACACTTTAAATGCCAAATTATTTTTGTTGGACCCCGTTTTCGGAGCCCAACGTCCTGAGACATGCGCCTTGTGCTGAAAACCCTGAAGGGTCACTTGCTGTCATTCACTAATGATGGTGAGCATACACTAATAAAACCTCAAAATCAATAGTTGACTTCTTCATATAAATTGTAACATTGAGTCTCTAGTTCATTTTGAA
>JAOTBA010000005.1:26607341-26621040 GCA_025629845.1 Erythroxylum squamatum
CATTTCCTCTTCTTTTATATATTTCATTTAGGCCCCAAAGCCCATCAAACCTTTAATACATTTTCACCTAACTCTTTACTTCAATTAAATTCATACTAACTCATGCCACCTAACCTCATTAATACTACCTTACTAAATAAATACCAACTTAATTTAACCACTTAGATTTCGTAAATCATGTATCATGCTTAATTAAAAAAAAAATTTCGGGGCTAACATTTATCCTCCAAATCTCTTTCCATATACTAGCTGTCTTCGATGCTAGAAAGTATTTCTCTAAAAACAGCCTCTTTATTTCGATTCATGTGCTAACACTCCCAGCAAGCAAATCAAAAAGCCAATCATTTGCTATATCCTTCAATGAAAATAGGAAGGCCCTTAACATAATTTGCTTATCTGTCACCCTTGAAGGTTTCATACTCAAATAGACCACATCAACCTCCTTGACATTCTTGTGCACATCCTCACCTAAAAGTCCATAAAGTTAGGGAAAAGATTGATTAAGCCAGAATTAAACTCAAAAGTGATATGTTCAGCAAAATTAGGAAAATAATGCATAATGGTCTTTGTGTTAAGTTTGGTGCAGTCAACTCTCTCAAAGTTCTTAGATTAGCCATCACTTCTTCAAATTCAATCCCTTGCTGTATTTCCAGAGTAGTTCTAGTTTCACTACATAACTTTTCCAATGTCCTTTCAAACTCAAGATCAAATTACAAAGGGTCTTGATGAGGATATCTTGTCAATACCATATATAAACACTAACAAACATGAAAAGATCAAGAAATAACTATAAAAATGAATTTTAAACAAATATGTATATAAACAACCAATTGAAATAAATAAAAAAAGCTAAAGAACTTCACTCCCTGGCAGCAGTGCCAAAATTCTTGATGCGCATCGAACACACCAAAAAAGAAAACCTAAGTTTGCATACTAAATTTGAAGTAGTGATGAGTAGGGATCATATCCACAAAGAGTTTATATGTAGCTTTCCTAATGAATAGATCTATGTTTAGGATATGAAAGGGGGTTTGGTTGGATTAGAATAAAAAAAATAAAGTAAAATTGAACTAATGAAAGCAATTCAAGTAAAACAGTGAAAAAATGATAAGATTGATGAATGAGTTTATAATCTAATTCTCGATTAAATCTCGGCTTACACAAAAATAAACAAACTTAATTGTCATGTTGTTCTCATACCTTTCTTAAAAACTATTAACCGTAGGTTAACAATAAGCTTTGTTAACCTCAATTTTCCCTTAGATCGTATATAATCAAAATAAGCTCTTTAATTAAACTTAACTATCAAACAATCTCGAATAAGCTCTCTACATTTAGTATGAAAACTACTAGGAAAATAGGTTAATCTAGGTAACAAAAACATAAGCTTAGGTCATTTAACCTATGCTGTGTTGTCCCTAATGATTTACAGCCATTAGTTTACAATAAATGAAACAGAGTTACAATGATTACATATTGTAATCTAAATTCTTGCAATAGGTCCATACATAAATAATCTATTGAGAATGAGAACATTAATCATTCATAAATGAATACCCAAAATATTAGGCAAAGAATATTAAAAACAATTTCTAAAGAGAGAGAACAACACTACAAGATGAAGACATGGCCAAATGTGTTCTTCGATGTTGATTTCTCCTTTGAACTAGAAGGAAGAGGGTCATGTCCTTATAGATCCCAAAGAAGTAAGAGTTCTGCCCACTTTTATGCTTCTAAAACCCTCCTTCCTTTGTTTAGCCGCTTCCATGTCCTTTGATAGCAAAAATAGGGCTTTGGGGCCTGTGTAACTAACCAAGTATGTAAAATTTTCCCACAATTTGGTCTAAATGAAGGCAGTCTCACTACTTAGCTTATATGAGTTTTTGAAATTTGAAAAGTAGAAATGAAAACTCTTGGACACTTGATCAAATGTTGAATATAAGAGATTCTATTAGTTAAGAAATTAATTGTGTAATTAATAATAGACATTATCAAAACATGGTTTTGAAGAAATGAAATTATGGTTTTAGTATGACAATTGGAATGATTTGGGAGAATTATACAAAAGGCCAAATCTGATTTCAATAAGACACACGTTACCTAACAAAGCTAAAGTGAAAGAGATAATCTAAGGCAAAGAATAGAATTAATACATAAGAGGATTCTTCACTGTTAGAGCAAACCTCCCTAACTATAACCCAAATCCCAATTCACCCGATTCAATAATATGGTTAAGGTATAATCAAGAAGTTTCATAAATAAATATTGTTTTGAAGTGATTAGGAAACACTCACCAGAGGGTTAGTCGGTTTAATTTGGTCTAATTCAAGTTCAACTTGCCAAAGGCATCATTTATATTATGACTTGTCGTTAAACAAAAGTTAAAGACTAAGGATAGACTCTAGGGAGCCGATAATCTCAATTGTCAACTTTGCAATATTGCATGAAAATCGATAATCACCTTTTCTTTGTATGCCAGTTCTCTCATGCATTATGACATCATATTCAAGGCCTGTGCAAAAGCTTCACTTTAGATACAAAATGATCGACGACAGTCGAAGGGGGAGGAACTAGACGAGTTAAAATAAAAGAGATTTCTGTATCTTCAAGGTAGCTTCCAATTGTGACATATATACTGTGTGAAGGGAGAAATCTTAAAATATTATAGGACAAATCTCCAGATTACTCTTGGATCAGAAAAATAATTATATTCTCCGAAGTGTATATCAAAACCAGGGATGAAATCCAAATGAAATTTGCCGGATGATGGACAAACCTAAACTTTCAACTCCAAGAATTCAGCTGTGTTACCACATTCACAAATTTTATTTTACATCTGCATGTGGATTTACGGAAACAGTCTCTCTACTATGTAAGGATAAGACTACGTACTATCAGACTTTCCTAAACTCTGCTTTATTGGAAGACTTCAGACTAAGTATGATAATGATGACGACGACAAATGTCTTTAAAATAGCTACAAGATGGACTCTGTTCAAGTTGATTAATTCCTTGCAGCAAGCACTGTTATTATCTCCAGTTCAGTTATCCAGTTGACTTTTAATTTTATTGTTGTCTTTATTCCAGTGACCTTTGAGAGATGATACAGGTGAACGAATCATATGCGGTTTCCACAACGTAAAAATTGGAAGGCAAAGCGACTAGTTCCTATTTTCTTCTAAAAAGAAAAGAGGAACTGGGCAACTGCTTAACCAATCTTCCTAAATTGTTGAGTCTTTCCCAATTCTAATTAAGAAAATTGTCATTTAAGTTCAGCTCTTTTAAGTATTTAACCCGGCGTACAGCAAAACTGTGATTCCCAACAAATAGGAACATATGCTGTTGCGTGTATTGCCTAAACGATTCCCATCGTAAGTCAGAGGAGAATTGCTGAGTTGTCTCAGTAATGTAAGTAGCAAAATAAATAATTACCTCATATGCCTGGCTCATCAATAGCTTGTATCCTTAAGTAATGAAATTTAGACCAAAACTCTACAACCATTGGATTAAACGAAGTTCATAATTTCGTTCTCCTCCTGAATGCTAATAATAATAATCAAACAAAATCAGCAACTGTGTACGAGCCAAACATCAGCTTAGTCATCACATACGTAGGTCTTATCCTCGTAATACCTTTTTTCACTTTGTCCCTTCTTCTCATTACGTTTCTGCACACAGAAAAAGGCACTTATATTATAGCTTGAACTTGAAAAGAAAAGAAAACAAATATTATATTAGATGCATTAACTGCAGTATGTGATCTCTATAGCTACAACCGCAGTTCTACCATTCAAACAATTTCTTTACAACTGCAGGGATAATAAACCACTACCTGGTATGCTTCATGATTTGATACAATTCTCCTAATTATGGTAGTAGTTGTAATGTCAAGAGGACTTTCCAAAACTTTGAAGATACCCAGGCTGATGGGGATAGAATATGGGTTTCTTTCTTCCTGCAATATCTCAATTTATACATCACAGATTCTTGATGACAGTATATACACTGATAAATAACCACTATAATTTACCTTTTGGAAGTCGTTACTTTCTGATACTGACCCATGGACAACTAAGGATATATTAAAAGTTGTAATCTGCAGATATCAATTCATCATGCCACATCAAAAACAAAATTAATCTTTTTGACAGGGAAAAAGCACTTGGTTGTCAAAATTTTCAGAGTCGATGCAAATAAAAAAAAAATATCCAAAAGGAAGTAATAGCACACCAGATACAATAACAAGGTAATAACATACGAAGCAACCACCAACAATCAATGAATTACAGGTGTCCAGTACTGCTAGCACAATTTTTAACATATGAATATTAAACTTGAAAATTTCACAGAAAGATTGATCATCCACAATCACAAGGAAAACAGTAGCAAGAGTTCATATTGGCTAATCAAGCTATATTACTTACTGTACCTTACATCCTACAAATGTTCCATTTAAAATTTAACAAACTGCAGATATCACTCTATTTACACAGTGCTTTGACGTAAATCAGAAATGTCAATTAGTCATAGACGACTCTGCAAGAGGTATGATAGCATAAGATTTAAGCCCGACTACAAGTTTTTTTCTACCCTTAAAGAACATAAAAAGAAAACAAGAAAAAGTATGCACTAACAATATCAGTGTTAAATTCAGTAATTTTCTTATTGAGAGGAGGATTCATTCATATGCAAGGAGGAACTTGATCTTCTACTCAAAACCTTAAAACAATGAATTACCAGTTTATTATTGAATACAAACTACTGTTAATTCTTACTCTTACTCGATCTAAAAATTAAGACACTTAGTATACCATGGACATCTAGTGTGTAAAATTTGTAGTACTACAACACGGAAGAATGCACATGTATGGGTGCCTACATGGTTGGACATCTGTGGGAGCCTAACATCAAGAATCGGTTCTGATACCATATTTTAGCTTTGATATAATACAAAAGTAGAGATAAAGCAATAAAAGAGAGAAGGATGTATACATTAATTTAGCGTGGTTTGACTATAAAACTTGCACTAAAAGATATACACCCTATGAAGGGTATTGAGGTGTGTTAATCATTAGGTTAAATCCATCTATTTATAATAGTAGGATGGTATAGTATTTCATAATAAATTAATAAAATATTCTTAAATAATACTCACACTGTTATGTGCAAAATACTCCCTTATTTGATAAAATAATATTCGTATTATACTAAATATTAAATCACTATTATCTTCAACAAAAAAAAATGTAAAATAACATATATAGTATATTGCAAATAGAACAAATAGAATAAACTAGAGACAAGTAGCAAAAGGGGAGAACACATTGTAAAGAACAATAAGGGCTACAAATCGCCATTTCCTAGACCATTTTCCAATTGATTTCTGAAATGTTCTAATGGAATATGTCACTTGTCACCAATTGATGCAACAAATGAAAAAATAAACGAAGTTTTATAGAAATAAAATTAAAAGATAAGATGAATGATATCAAGTAAATTGCAAACTAACCATATCTTTGGATACTTCGAGCGGAGCACCAATTATCACCTCATCAACATAGCGACAAGCCAAAACACTTAAGCTTCTTTCATGGAGATTCATAATAGGGCGATGCAATCCTCTTTTAGCACTGCACACCAATTAGCAAAACAAATTAGTGATTGAATAAAGTTATACCTAAACAAAAAGTTCAAACTTATTAGCAAGTTTTCCCAAGGAGATAATGAATGCCAAGTTAGAATATTGCATGATACTTGTAATAATCAAGCTCTGTTGTATAAGAACTCTTGCTATCGAAGGCTATACCTAATAATTGACATAAACTGTAGCTTCTCCGAACTAGGAAGCATAAACTCAATTAGTACATACTACCATAGCATTTGGAAATCCTCTCACAGTTTGGTTGGAGTTTCCAACATTATTTCCAAATTAACATATTTCCATATCTTTAATGTCATCCAATTTAAAAGTATCACAGTACTAAATAGCCAAGTACTTGGTTTCTAAGCAAAGAAATGAAGTGCAAAGGTTTTGAACTCTAGGACATTTTCAAATCCTCTTTGCTAAAACCATAAGTCAATAACCAGAAGACATCAAGTATCGGGAACTCAAACACTTGTAAAACAGGAAAAACCAAATTTTAGCTCATTAGTGACAATTCTCTTTTTCTATATAGCTTCTTATAACCAGCATTATTTTCATTTCCATCTGGATTTCCCTTAGGGTGACAACATTCTAATTGTTTCAGAAATTTTTGCTAGCTCCAAAAGGTTCATGAAGTAAAACAAAACATTGTTGTATTAATTCTCTTGTGCTTTACTTTCTTTTATTGATTCATACAACAAATAAATTGAGGTTATGGAGTTAATAGGAAATATGAGAATCAAGAAGGAGAAATATAAGAAGTGGCAAGCTTATCGTTAGAGATAGATAAGTTCAAAATCTAAGACTTCCACTGTTTGAAGATTGCATTTTAGGTAAATCTGTAATTTATTAACAACTTTGGTAATTAAAAAGTGTCGTGTTCAAAAGATTTTTGTAAAATAGTCATTCTATAATTTCTCTGTGCTTTACTTTTCTCTGTTACATATTTTAACATCCTATTGAGGCGTTAGAAAGTTACAAGAGAGCAAATCAACTGGCACTACTTCCGTTTGTACTATCGTATTAACATCTATCCTATTGAGGCGTTAGGAAGTTACAAGAGAGCAAATCAACTGGCACTACTTCCGTATGTACTATCATCTTCTATCATTTATCCTGTAAAGTTGGCCTCTCTTAATCTTCTAACCTAAAATCACCATGTCCTCCAGTGTAAAGAGAAAAATACAAATGCATCTACAGCTATGAAGTAAAGTTAACTACAAAGAAATCCAAAGGGGAAAGAGATGAAGCAGTAGCTAAGCAAAACCTGACTGCTTGATCATTGTGTATTCCAACAAGAAGAAAATCTCCAAGCCCTCGAGCAAGCCTAAGAATCTAAAAAAGAAAAAAGAAAGTATAAGTAGAGATGTAAAAGACCAAGGAAGTAATCCAACTCGTAAGAATAATAACGAGCTGCGGAAATAAGGAAATATTTTGGTGTTCATCAATTCAGGAGAATAACCCATATCTCCCATTCTCTTTATAAAGAGTACCAAGTTGAAGAACTTGTCGTATCTTATCTTTTTACAAGTAGGGGTACTGTTTCAGAGCTTTCTGTGTTGGACTATAATGTAAGCGTATTAAGAACAAACTCTACTAGCACTACACTACAACAATAAAAGCTTGAAAGAAATTAAGGAAAGATGAATAAGTCACATGATTAAATTAAAATACAAATGGGACAAATATGTGCCAAACCTTCATACAATTTGAATAAAACATATGAAGAATAGAATTGAGTCACAATATACAATAGTTTGAATCCTTAGCAATAACAAGAGATTTGAACTGAAAATTTTAAGCATTTGAACATCCTAGTATGATAGACAACATAGTAACATATCATACCTCAACATGTCCTGCATGAAAAAGATCAAATGCACCGTCAATGTAAATAATGCGAGCATCCGGTCCAGGACCCTACAGTCACATGCATAATTTCATTAGATTATGAAAAGGAAATGATCGACACAGACAATATTCACTATAAATAATTGCACCAATAAGGCTGTAAAAGCCAAAATGACAATTCACTCAAAAGATATGAAAGTGCGTAATCATATACCTATATTTAAATGACCTATCACAGAGACATGGTTGTTCTAGATCCCCCATATACTTATATTTAAATGACCCATCACAGAGAGATGGTTGTTCTAGATCCCCTTGAAATGTACACCATAATCCAAAATCTAAATGCTATTATAAATTCACTTAACCTTTCACAAATTATAAATTGTGACTGGAGCTCATTTGGAAAGACAAGACTATCACAGAAATTCATTTGATATTCTAAAGAAACTTATACACAGATTGATTGGGTCAAACAAGCTGTAAACGAGTCAGTGAGATCTTATAATCAATTAAGCACTTGACTTCCATTAATAGCCAAGTGAAAATGTCATGTAAGAGGAGTCTCTAGCTTTTGTAGGAGAACAATAATTGGACAATTATCAAGGATTATTGACACAAGATTATGAGAATGACTAATCTTTCAACTTCTTGGATCAAAAGGGATAATTAAAACTATCATGTTATGCATCTTAACGTCAAAGTTAAATTATCTAAAAGTGGAAGAGTGAAAAACTGGATAGAACTTTTTTTAGAAAAATGGAAACAAACTAGTCAAGCAGAAGTAGTCAACCTTGCCATTGGAGAATTGAACAATTCTGCGAGATGTAGGAAGAAAATGAGAAACGCGAGTTCCACTACCAGATCCACCATCTTCAAAACTTTGGCTGTGGCCGTGACTAAACTGTCTTTGTAAAGAAGAATGGTTATGATTCTCAACAACTGATCTCTCCCGTGTACAGAGGAGCATGCGACCTGTTAAGTCATATGATTTATCTAGCAGGTTATGCAAAGGAAATAAATTGTATGGATTAATATGTTAAACAAAATATATTATATAACAAAGAAAATGGCAAAATCAAAGAAGTGTAGAAAGCACAACGAGCAAAGGCAAACACAACAAAATTACAGAAACATTAACCATAGAACAAAATAGCAATAGTACCAACAATATCTGTGGTCGAGACTCCTTCAGTGCGCTTAATTTGTTTGTAACGTCCAGCCTTCTTGGCAAGGGCATATGCATCAGTGCCATCAGGAAGAACGCAAGGGTCATCTCCATGGATAATGTAGTCGATGTTATACTCATCGAATAGCTTCTTCATGAAGTCCTCAGTGATAGCATAAGGTGCATCTGGAATTACCTCGTCCACCCACTTCACAGCACTTACCATTATCAACCTTTCATGGATAGGGGTCACTGGTGGGCCTTTATTTGCTGTGATTTCGGCATCACTTACAACTCCAACCACCAATTGACCACCCAGTGCACTAGCCTGGCGTAGGGCATTGCAATGGCCATAGTGCATCATATCGAAACATCCATCCATGTAGACACGTATTGGCTTCTTCTTCTTCCTCCACCTCTTCCAATGTTTCAATTCTACACCTCCCTTCAAATACAATCCCAACAGTGACACTCCAGCTATCACAGCCAACCATGTTGCTACAACTTTCACCCTTTCTGATTGCCACACCACACAAGAAATCATGGCCTATCAGTGTAGAAATTTAAAAAAAAATGTTAAAGATGAAAATTTTCATGTTATCACCAACTCAAAAGTAAAATAGTGTCATATATGGATATCTTGTATTTCATTAGAGTATTAGAAGTCTGTCTCCTACAGTGCCATTTGCACATAAAAGCATGCAAATACACTAAAATCTCATTCAATAGAAATTAAAGTTAAAAATAAAATATAGAGAATATGTTTTGAACAAGAGACCAAGGTTAAAAAACAGTAAACAAGTGGATGTCAACGGTTAAAAACTGTAAACCAGTGGATGTTTTATTTTAATTAACTTTTAATACTGGAAAGTATAATCACAGAAAAGAATTTATACAAGGGATAACAGTCACATAGTTAGGTCTCTTGCATCCATATCAATCTATTTTTTGGTCAACCAAAAGTTGAGAGTGGAATAATGTAACAGACTCTGACA
The DNA here is from genome assembly GCA_025629845.1 of Erythroxylum squamatum. Lineage (NCBI taxonomy): Eukaryota > Viridiplantae > Streptophyta > Magnoliopsida > Malpighiales > Erythroxylaceae > Erythroxylum > Erythroxylum squamatum. The sequence goes on from JAOTBA010000005.1 coordinate 26,617,000, forward strand.
CTCGGAAGAATAAAATGAATGAGTACATCGATAAAGGGATTATATTCTATGCATGAGCTGCTTATACACATCTACGTAGCACTTCAGACAAGCATTTGTAGGCCTAGTAGTTCATCTTTCTTGTTTCTTTAAAGTTGGTATGTATTGTTGGTAAGGGATCAAGATGCAAGGTGCAACCGAGAAACATGGATGTTATATAAAGTTACAAATATGTCACTCGTTTGGAAAGAAACTAAAACTGACGTCGGGCAGTACCTATAGTCTATTGGGTTCGGTCAAGTTAACCTTTAGTAAGTATTAACAACCAAGCTAAAATAACGTTTCAACAGTTATTATATTCTTCGGTCACTATTAATAAACAAGCAAAGATAACATTTCAACAGTTATTACATTCATGTCAAAAGCGACAAATAATCCCTAGGTTTATAAGAAAACATGACAGAGAAGCCAATGCCCGAGACCCCGAGGTCAGCTACCAATGTCACCACCAATCCACAACTCAAGATAAACCATTAAAAGTGATAAGAAACCCATTAATACTTACATGAAAGCTCTCACATTATGCGCCAATGACCTTTTGGAAGAATGAAAAGAGAATTCAAATTTCGCGTAAATAAACAGCTACCTGGTTAAATTTCAAGAATCCAGGGGAAACCGTGGCAAAATCCAACGAACCTTTATTTCTCTACCACCGATATAGAAGACTATGAGAAAAAGCAAATTGGGTTTGAAAGAGCCAGACCACACAGCCAAAAAGCTAACTGAAGCTAAAGGGGGAGAAAAATAAAAAGGAATGATTTTTTACCGTAACCACAATGAGTCAGAAAGCGAAGAACTGCAAACTCAAAAGCAGCGATGGTCCGCAGAGACAATTGTACAGGAACTTCAGTGACGAGAGGACCAGCGGTAACGAAATATAGATGGGCAGCGCTTTGTTATCGGAGGAATGAGGGGAGGTTGATGGGAGAAAATGAGAGAGGCAACAAAGAGTGTATGGCTTGGCTAATTTTCCCACTTTTCTCACATATTATAATCATTTTTCTTTTGGTCAAATTTAATACAATAAAAGCACAATAAAAAATGTGTCTATATTTTTTTAAATGTGATTTTAAAATTTAATGGAATCTTCCTATTTTTTTAACATTCACTCTCGACCTATTTACTCTATTCAGTTTTTTTTTTTAATTTTCCAAAACTTGTTTTCCTAAATTCTATTTTCTCTAAACTCATTTTCAGCCCTTCGTTTATCTCAATAACCATATTTTACTCATTTTCATAAACTTATAGAGTGTTTGGTTCTGTTTTAGTTTTTAGTTTTTAGTTTTTGTTGTTGTCGGTTTTGTAACAAAAGAAATAGACGCTGAAAATGTGTTTGGTTAAAACTTGTTTTCATTTTTTGTTTTTAAAAATAAAAAACGATAACAATTTTACGAAAATATAAAAATAACATTTTTGTGTATTGTAAAATAGGTTTTTTTTTCACAAAAACAAATTATATCTTTATGCCGACTTTAGTGTCTTCTGTTCTGAAGATATTGTAGGTATATCCTTTTCCTGTTTGTCTTCATATCTGTTGGTTGTGTTTGTTTTCGTATTTGTTGCTTAATTTGCTTTTGAGTTAGGGTTAATTGCCAAAAAAATCTCAAACTTTTATCAATTTTTTAATTATATCCCGAACTTTAAAAAATAGCAATAAAATGCCCAAACTTTCAATTTTTTAATTTTAGCCCAAATTTCAAAAAGTAGTAATAAAATATTTAAATTTTCAATTTTTTTCAATTCTAGCCCAATGTTATCTGTTGTTCTCCCGATGCTCTCAGCTATTTGTATTTTGTTTATCTTCTAACGCTCCAAACTACTCTCGCATTACAGCGTACTGCATCAGTAACGTCGTCGAGGCTGCGTAATCTGATTTAAGTCATTTTTAAACTTAACGGAAATACTAATGTTGAGCTAGAATTAAAAAAATTGAAAGTTTGAGCATTTTATTACTACTTTTTAAAATTCGAGCTATAATTGAAAATTTGATTAAAGTTTGGGCTTTTTTATGTAATTAACCCTTTGAGTTATTATTGTTAACACCTTTATCGCCTTCTCTTCCAATCATCTATGTCTCCTAAAACAAGTGTCACATACGAGAAAATAGAAGTTTTGGTTTTTTGTTTTTTGTTTCTTTTTTCTAGAAAACAAAAGCATGTTTAGTTGAAATTTGTAATGTAAAAACTTCAAATAAAAACCTACTTAGTTGAGATTTATAATAAAAAACAAAAAATGTTTGGTTTTATCATCCTGTTTCTATTTTTGTAATTATACTTTTATGTTAATAAATTTAATATAGAACATTATATTTTTAAATTAATTAATTATCATTATAGCTAAAATTAAGATATATGCAAATTAAGTATAATTAAAAAATTTACACATTAATTATATACAATAAAATTCTATAAATTAGAAAATTATATTATTTTAATTAATAAAAGATGTTCATCATATTATAATTCTTGAAAATATAATAGTACTATCATTTACAAAAAAGAAATATAAATCAATTAGAACAAATATAATCATTCCACATTTGTCTAGTAATTTTATCTCGCTTCCAAGACATACCTCAAAGTTGTGCTGGAGTGATATTATACTCTACTTAAGAACTTGCATATTTATTTTCACTTTCCCTAATTTGTTCTTCATTTTCAACACAACTATTAAATAATTCATTGCTTTATCCATGTATTCTAATATAATTGTGCATAACACAACAAACAATAATGATGTATTTTTGTTTCTTAATATCATAACTCGACATGTTTTTAAGCACAAGAAATCTTGTTTTTAAAACGCCAAAACATCTTTCAATAATATTTTTTAATGAAGAATGTTTGTAGTCAAACAAGTCATGTGGACCTTGAGGTCTTCCTCTTCCTATATAATCACGCAAATGATATCTCTCACCTTGGTATGTTGAACGAAATCCAAGCATATTGGTGTAGCTTCAATCAAATAAATAAACTTACCTAACATATAAAGAACATAATATTAACAAAAGATATTAAAAATGACTCATAATTACTTGTTTATTTAAAATATTATAATACCTTATAGAGGCATACACTACAAGAAAAAGAGCCAATACCGACGGAAAATACCGGCGGAAATTAGCTAAATTCCGTCGGTACAATATATTCTCGACGGTTAAGGACGACGGCGACGTTCGTCGGTGTTACCTCGGTCGCTATAAATTACTGATGCGGAAAATTTTCCGTCGGAGAGGTTTTACCGATGCGGAGGTTAAACGTCGAAAAATGTAAAGCAAACTCTGACGGAATCGTCGGAGTTCGGTGCAAGTTATTCCGACGGTACCATCGGCATAAATTCCGACAGAACCGTTGGAATAAGTTTAGATTTTATGCCGACGATTCCGTCGGTGAAAGTTACCGACGAAACCGTTCCGTCGGTAATGTCTTCTACATAACCAAACTTGCTTAATTTGAAGGCTTAATTAAGTCTAAAAATGACCTACAAATCACTGTTAAAAACAGTTGAATAACTAATTAAATTTGATTACAATTTTAACAAATTATAAATGATCGCAACATAAGTTGAGGAGTTCTGAACCATCATAAATTGTTGTACAAAAAGTCAAATGACCATAAAAAGAGAAACCATTCTTAATTGTAAAGCGGAACATTTTGTAGTATATAATTGAAAACCAAATTAATAACTACAACAATCCTATTGTCTTGGTGAGCGTTGTTGTTGTGAGTTTGTATCCCTCGTTGTTCTCATTTGGTCTATGTCATTTTGCATCTTACTTATGACCTCCATCAACGTATTCACTGTAGCCTCAAGCTGAATGATACGTCGGTTTGTCGGCTCTGAACTCGATGCTGCTGTTGTCGACATAGTGGAAGAGTGCGAATAAAATGCATTGGCAGATGATCCTAGGCCAAAGATCCTGCCCCGACTGTCCCTGCCACCCACAGCATCAAAATATACCTGGGCCTCATCAACAGGTTGTTCATCCTGCGACTGTTGCCC
>JAOTBA010000005.1:26630452-26640638 GCA_025629845.1 Erythroxylum squamatum
TTTAATTAATTTATAAATTATAGAAAAATATTAAATTAAATTTAAAAATTGATCAATTTTTTATATTATTATTATTATTTATTATATATTCTATGTCTTTTATTAGATTTATAAACTTAGTTTTTTTAAAATTAAATATCTAAAATCTAAAATTTTATGAAAATATTCAAAAAATACTAAGATATGATACTCATACCTTATATTTTTTTTAATTTACGCTCTTATAAGTCATTTTGTACATAAATAGCTAATACTAAATAATTAATTTTATCAAAGATCTTTAACGAATATTTGATATAATATCAAATCAATTGATATAATAATCAACTGCCAAGTAGCGACTAATGTAATCACCCGCCAAAGAGTACCTTTTTATCTCCTTACATTATGCACTTCTGATTTGATGCCTTTAAAATGGTGAAAATTACTAGGATCTTTGGACATGTGTCCATAAGTAATAATGGTGATTTGTGTATTTTCATGTTCTTAGAAACTATAGCGAGTTGCTATCATTCGTAGTCTTCCAAAAGCAAACCGGATTGTCAAAGGTATGGACAAGTTTCTCCTAGAAACATCAGTACTAATATATTTTTATGGGATTTTTTTTTTTATAATTAAGAGATTTATAATAAAAGAAAAATTATGTACATCAAGAAATTGTCAAAAGGGACACTGTCAACTCAACATCACCAAGAAGAGCCCAAAACCTGCACCCCCCATCAATCAAACACAACACAAGACAAAAAAATATCCAGCAACCACAAAGACCAACGAAAAAATTAGAATACCAGCAACATAACCAAACCACAATAAAAGCCTCAAACATCAGCATTAAATCAATCATTTAACACAGCTAACACAATCACAAGGTGTAAGTCAAAGGGATGAAAGTTAAAACTTCGGGCACCAATCACCACTGCAAGGCCTTGCAGTGGTGGTCCCCTTAACGAATTAAACAGTGGGAGAGTGAAACACAATTCACTGCCCACGCTGAAAAGCGGACCTGCAAAAAGAACAAAAGAGTAACAAGAGAAAGAGAATAAGCCAGCTACCCCCAGTTACCTTCCCTCAGTGTTTAAGTTGAGCTGTTCCAGTACTTAGAAGATCACTTTAGTAGTAATATTCCCCTCTTCCATAGCTGCATTTTTAAAGGCTCAACGGTTCCGTTTGGACCATAAGTTGTACACAAGAACAGCAAGTAAAATTAAGAAAATGTTAAGATAAATGTGTTGGTGGCCTTGGGGTTGGTAGTACCAGTGGAGAATAGATTGGAGGTTGGGCAGGGGAGGAAGGTTGAGCTGAAAGTGGGTAAGGCAGGTTGGTACTCTGAGCCCGTCCATTTTATGGGATTACATCTAATTTACTAGGAAATAACTTTTAAGGCCGTTATAAGAATCCCATTTCATGTATTTTGGAGCAAACTTTTCCAAAAACGTTATTTTCATTGTAAAATATCTATTCTGTGGAATGCTCAAATACTACTGTGTAGCGTTTTACGTGTGAGTTAATAATTTAGAAGGAATTTAGTAAACTCATTCTAAATGAAAAAAAAACTTTATCAGGTGCTAGCTTAAGTTTCTGGTTAATCTTCATTAATAGCTTTATCTGGTGAACCACTGGTATAAGTTGTAGGACATTTTTGTCTTCTCTATAAATTGGACAACAATTAATTGTATTTTTAGGTTTTTAATAACTTATCAGTTAAGTTACGTAATTCGATCCTAACAAAGGTAATAATATGACCCAATAAATGATTTGGATTAATAGGTCAAATTCGGGCTTATGATAGGGAAACTCGATATGAAAGCTATATATAAAAGTTAAGGTCTCATTCGGTTACTTATGTAATTCGTAAGCATACGAATCCTCTAACCTATTAGGAGTGCTTACGTCTTAAAGAAACTAAAAAAAGGCGTTAATTGGGTGTCGGTGATCAACTTTCGCAAAGTCCCGGGAGAGATTGGAGCTTGTTTTGGCATCGAAAACTGCTTCGAAACATCGGATGGAACCAAATTAGGTATTCGACATTTTTTTCATTTTTAACCCTTTCATTAACGATCTAGGATACGTAATAAGGCTTATCCTACGTGTTATACGTGGTATCAGAGCGGTTAGGTGATCGAGTTGCCAGAAGCGAAGGTTTTTCGATTTCCATTCATTATGGTTTTCTTTAGTTTTTGATTCGTGTTTTGAGTTTTTTTACGTATATAATTACGTAAAAGTGGTATACATAAGGCTAGTTATGCAAAATGGGTCAAAAAAGGGCCAAAAAGAGTAAAAAAGGGCATTTCGGGACGTCAAAAATTGTCCTATGACGGCACTGTCCGACGTATGCGACGGTGCTACAGCAATGGGAGAAGTGGCGGTATATAGGGTGCGTGCAACGTGTGCCGCCAAGTGGCACCTCATGCTAAGGGAGCACCTGCCTCGTGCGACATGCTCTCCCATAAGCGCGCAATGGCCCGACATGTAGACCGCAGGGATCAAGAGACGTGTCGGCACGTGCGTGAACGTGCATGTGCGTGTGGAGGCATATGTTGCGCAAGCACCAGAAGCATCTAGCATGTGTCTGTACACGCATGTGCAACGCACGCTCGCCCTTGTTTTACACGCCTGCTAACGTTAGCTCTACAGTACTGCTGATGTTAGCATCAGAAGAAAAAAAAGGAAAAAATTTTAGAATTCCCGTAAAGGTGCCTCAAATCCTTTTGGGTTAGTTTCTAGGTTCGGGGAATTTTTTAAGTGATTTTTCAATTTTCTAGATTTATTACATTGGTAATTGGATTCTAGGAAAGTTTTTAAAGCTTTTTAAAGCTAATTTTGAGTGCATTTTTGTACTCCAAACTGCACAAGAGGGAGACACTTAAAGTTTTATGTCTCGTGCGGTAGGTTCGGTATTTAGAAAAGTATGATAGTCACTCCTGTTGAGATTTTTTTAGAATAAAAGTCTCAAATAAAGTTTAAAGACAATGTTTTTAGTACTGATATGTAATTATTTGATTATGAATCCAGATTTTTCAGTTATGATTAATTTTCACATATATTATGCCCATATAGAATGTGAGGATGACATAAAGATGTATCCCTTGTGTTTGTGATATGTTTAGGTATTGGTAAGACTATAGTCACCACAGTGACCTTTCAAGCCAGTATTTGGATTGTACCACGTGCATGTTAGGAGATGTCTCTGGTCTCATATTTGGTTATTCTGCCCACAGGTGTTGACCTTATAGGAGATTTTAAGATGTACATAAAGGTATTAGATGGAGGAAGGTCGTTGCTTAAATCATCTATTCACCCATAGGTGGTTGTATCATAAGAGTTGATAGTTTATACTTTGATCGCTTTTATGTAGAGATCTAATTGCATATATTATTTATTCAGCCCACAGGTATTTCATAATATGTGTGATCGGATTCTCTGTATAGATAATGTTATCATTTTTGTCCTGCATTTAAAATGATTTTTTATATTGTCTTTTCTATCTTGTAATCACCTTTTCTGTAAACAAAAATGTTGTCACGATTGAGACCTTAAATGGTTTCAATTTCAAGAAGTGGAAGAAGGACATAGAGTTTGCATTGGAGATGACTGACATCAGTATGGCAATACACATCGAGAGAACTTCTCAACTTACGGATATCAGCTCAGAAGCTGATAAAGTAGCTATGACGGTCTGGGAGCGGTCATTAGGGTATCTGTATTTCCCTAGCATATCATTCATTTTTCTAGTACTTTCCGTAAAAGTTGATAGATCAACTAAAAGACTGTTTATTCTTTGTTTCAGCTGATTGATCTCCTCAAATCTATCTACAACTACCTTTTTCTTCATCTCGTCTACTTGTTTCTTTAAGCAGACGTTCTCCTTTTCTAGCACTTGCGTGTTTTTCAAGTTTTCTACGTACTTTTTCTTTAGCAATTTATACTGCTTCAAAATTGCATTAGAATCTTCTAATAATTCTGAATATGCATCTTGTAATTCATTAAGTTTTAAGGTTACCTCCTCATCACTTTCTCCTTCGGCTACCAGGCAAATATTTGCTTGTACTGATGCCTCTGAGTCAGTATCTGATTCAGACAAATCCAGATCTTCCCAGGTTGCCATCATGCTTTTCTTGCCTTCTCTACTCTTCTTTGGCTTTCTTTTCAGCAATGGACTCTCGGACTTGTAGTGTCCCAGTTTGTTGCATTCATAGCATATAACGGATGTTTTCTCATTCTTTCCTTCATCTTTGCTATTCTTCTTGAAGGAGGTCTCTTTGTTTCCTTTTGCCTTTTTCTTCTACATGCGTCTGATCTTCCTCGAGATAAAGGATAGTTTGTCATCTTCTTCGCTCAAATCTTGATCTGATTCACTAGAGTCATCATTCTTGACTTCCTCAATCTTTAGCGCTTTCATCGATGAACTCCTCTTCTTTTGATTCTTATGATTCTTCTGTCCGGCCTTTAATGCTATGGATTTATCCCATTTGGGATTATCTTCTACATCAAGTTCCACTTTATGTATCTTTAGGGATCCAAGCAATTCGTCAAGCTTCAACACGCTCAAGTCCTTGGCTTCTTATACTATGGTGACTTTTGGTTTCCATCTCTTCGGTAGACTTCTGAGGATCTTTCAAATGTGATCTTGATTGCCATAAGTTCTGCCGAGAGCTTTAAGTCCATTGATGATAGTTTGAAATCTTTTGAACATCTGATCAATAGACTCTTCGTCCTTCATCTTGAATAACTCACACTGGTGTACAATAATGCTTATCTTGGATTCCTTTACTTGATTGGTGCCTTCGTGTATGATGGATAGCATATCCCACATCTCCTTCACAGTGTCGCATCCGTGAATTTTATCATACTCACTTCTGCTTAGGGCACAGGTTAAAAATAACTTAGCCTTCGAATTCAGCTGGAATCTCGCCTTTTGATCTACAGACCATCTGACTCGTGGAATAGTATTTCGTTCTTCATCTAATGATGTATACGGTCCATTTTCTATTATCTCCCAAAGATCGATATGAGTAGATTCAATGGAGAGCTGCATCTTATCTTTCTAGTAATGGTAGTCTTCTCTATTAAACGCAAGAGGTCTAGTGACGGAGGCCCCTTCAGCTATGTATATGTGTGATTCTGCCATGGATCTTTATCCATACTTTGTGACGGTGATTCTTGGACATCAAGCTCTGATACCAATTGAAGTAAATCACACGTTAGTATAGACTTTATATTCAAAATACAAAACGCACAAGAAGGGGGGTTGAATTGTGTATCCTCTTTTTGTAAATACAATCCCCTTTTTTAAAACTTCTTTTGAAAACTTGCTTTTTCTGAACTATTGAATAATAGTATTATGAAGTATTGCAATTTTCTTCTTAGTACTTGTATAAAACAGTAAGAGTAAAAGTTGAGAGTTGAGAATAAGAATCAACACAGCAGATTTATACTGGTTCATCTCAAACCGTGGGCTACGTCCGATCCTCAGAATCCTTTATGAGATTTCACTATACTTCTCAAAAATACAAGTAATCTTTTCACCGAGCCTCTTCAGGTCTCTTTACAGCAAGTATTCTTTTCTCACTTAACCTCTTCAGGCTATCAGCTTTTCTTCTTTCTACTGAAAGATGTTTCGAGCTTTGTTACAGACAATAGTAGCTCTAGAATTTAGCATAATGAATAATGTTTCTAGCTTTTGAATCTCTAGCTCTTTTTAAAATTCACTAACTTCTGCAGTCTTCGACTTTGACTCATATTTATAGCCTTCGTCTTCAACCGCTTCTTGATAACTGCTTCTTTCTTTTTGTTTCTTTGATCTTTGAAGAAACAGTTATTCGGTTGAATTATGTAACTAACTCAAACTAATTAATCATCCAACGTGGTATCAGGTCTTCTTCTTACTTTCTTTCGTCTCATTTCTGTATCGTCTTATTTTTGCTTTCTGCTTCCGTCTCATTTTCTTCCGTCTCATATTTGTGTCTACTTCCATCTCATTTTCTTCCATCTCATCTTTGTGTCTGCTTCCGTCTCATTTTCTTCCGTCTCATATTTGTGTCTGCTTCCGTCTCATTTTCTTCCGTCTCATATTTGCTTTGCTTCTGTCTCATTTTGTTCCTTCTCATATTTGCTTTGCTTCCTTCTCATTTTGTTCTGTCTCATATTTGTATCTGCTTCCTTCTTCATCTTATTTTGTTTCGTCTTCGTCTTACTTTCTTCTTTTATCATTATTTGGTCTTCATCAAAATTATTAATCTTAAAGTCATTTTGACTTAACAATCTCCCCCTTTTTGATGATAACAAATAATCATAATTGTTAGAAATAAAGTATTATTTATAAGATGATATACAATAGAAAAAAATGTTAAGCACTAGCACTATCTTCTTCTTCTGTTCTTCTCTTCTCTTTTCTTGTTTCTCCCCCTATATTTGTCATTTCTTTCTCCTTTTCCCCTTTCTCTCCCTATTTGTTATTGATCAAAAAGATCATGACTTCAGATGTTTCATAACTTCAGAAAACATTTCTCTCATTTTAGTTCGGAGTGACTTAAGGTCTATTCGAATGTACTCTACTTCCTTATGCAAGTCACCCACAAACGCACGAAGATCATTAACCTTATCTTCAATGTCTTCATCAGGCCTCTGCTGTACTACTTCAAGACCGATAGTAGTAGTATATGCATCTAAAGATATGAAATCTGGTCCAATAATTGTAAGGGTAGGAGGTTGGACAAATAGATTCGGTTCCCGGAGATCAAGATCATCAGGGCTAGGTAGTCGCGGGACTTGTCTTCCAAATAGGTGTAGGATATCTCCAATTGAAGACACAGTAAGGGTCTCATGTGCATAATTAGATGCACAAGAGTCTCTATGTTGTAGCTAATATCTCCAATCCTGATGGATCTGTACTGCCCTTCTATGAGTCTTCCAACTACCTGAGAAGATTCTTCAGTGGTTCGTCGACCACAATTGCTTCCTGATGCCTTCGAAATGTTGTGGGAAACATAGGTTCCTTGGTGATGAGCTGCATAACATGCCTCATCAATGTTTCTCACTTCAGCTTCGATCTGTTCTTCTGTCAGATCACTTGTTATCCTTTTAGGGTACAGTTTCTTCTTCCCCTTTTCCTCATTGCGAACAATGTAAGGTCTTGGTTGAATATCAGGTACAATCTTTATCACAGTTCTTTTTATGAGAGGGTAAATAGTGTGTCTCTGTTTGGTCACCTGTTTTGGGTAAGGTTTGGTTCTCTCATCCCTTAAAACACTATACAACCTTATCTCTCCATCATTCAACAGATGCATTGTACCACTATTTACCAAGATTGGTTGAAGTTGTACCTTAACTGACCTTTTTGGGATTTCTCTTATGATGATAGAGCTGCTACTCCTCACAGGTTGAACTTCTTCAATAATCTTGATTCTCAAATCTGTTAAGTCAAAATGACTTTACGTAAATGATTTTGATGAAAAACAAATAATAATGAAAGAAGAAAGTAAGACAGAAGCAGAAGCATATGAGACGGAAGGAACGAATAAAAATCAGACAAAAGTGCAAAGCAATAGTCAGACGATAAAAAGACAGACGGAAGCACAAGTGAAAATCAGACGATTGAAAGTGAGACACAAGGTGTAAATAGAAAGTAATACGAAAGACAAAAGACAGACGGAAGCGCGAAGACAAAAGACAGAAGGGAGAAAAGTAGACAAAAGGCGCAAACCAAAAGTAAACGGATGGCGCAATCTTAATAATCAGACAAAAGATGATTAAATGGAAGAACAGATACCACGACGGTTTTTTTCTTAATCAGCTTGAGTTAGTTACAGAACTCAACTGAATAACTGATTCTTCAAAGATCAAGAAGTAGTTATCAAGAAGCGATTGAAGAAGAAGGCTATAAATATGAGTCAGAGTCGAAGACTGCAGAAGTTAGTGATTTTACGAAATCTCATTGTGCGAAAAAACTAGAGCAATTATCTTCTGTAATAGTAGCTCAACAAACTCTTTCAATAGAAAGAAAAGCAGATAGCCTGAAAAGGCTAAGAGTAAAAGAATACTTGTTGTAAAGAGACCTGAAGAGGCTCGGTATCAAAGAATACTTGTAACGTTGTGAAAGATAGTGAAATCTCAGAAAGATCTTTGAGGACTGGACGTAGCCCACGGTTTGGGGTGAACCAGTATAAATCGGCTGTGTCAACACTCTCACAACTCTCATCTCTCTCTTAACTTTGAAATTTTTATCTTACTGTTTTCATACTAGAATTTTCAAAAGTGGATTAGCAAAAAGAATACACAATTCAACTCCCCTTCTTGTGCATTTATATATCGTTTGTTGAGTCTTAATTAACGTGTGATTCACTTCAAGCATCAGGTTCTATAGATGCATGAGAATTAAATGCATGATTAAGTATGGTACCTACAAAGTCTCCCAAGTGTGCAAAGTTGATGTGGTGGTTGTTTGGAGTAGCTTTTCCCTTTAAAAATTTCATCACTACTTGATGTATAACATTGGTCAATTCGGCCGTTAAACTAGGTGTTTTTCTTCGGGTTTCATTCTCAACAATATCATCCAGTGGTGTACCGACCACATTTGCCACCAATCTTGATTGATTATGCCCTTTCTGCTCCGTGAATTTTTTGAATAAGTCAGGGTAACCATGTAGCTTGAAACAGGTTTCCCTTAGGTGTCTTTCTGCACGACATTAATCACTGTTAGACATATGCTTTTTGACTTCACATGACACTCGTTTATCTTTTGAATTTTTTATGCTAGATATTTTCTTTTCTTAGTCAAAAGTAGTTATAATTTGACCTGTTCTTTAGCAAGTCAGTAAGTGTTAGACGTGCTACATAATACTATATGAATTGCTTTAATTTAGGCGAAAGTTTCTGCTTTATTGTTATTTTAAGCAATATAAAATGTAAAGGTTGTTTATGAATAAAAAGCACTCCTTTACAAAAAGTATTCTTTCTTGTCTCTAGATTATCGTCTTTGCAACTCTGTCTCTACTTCTTTTTAATTAAAGACTTGCTTTGAGTCTGTGTTTTCTTTTTTATAAAACCAACAAATTGGTATCAGAGCTCTCTTCTTAAGAGACCAGTGAAATGGAAGCAGACGGTAGTTTTTCTAAAGCTCCTCCCATCTTCGATGGTGAATGCTATCAACTATAGGCAGTGAGAATGGAAGCATACTTGGATGCTCTAGATATTTGGTAAATCGTGGAAGAGGATTATGAAATTGCTCCACTGCCAAACAGTCCCATTATGGCCCAAATAAAAAATCATAAGGAGAGAAGAACCAGAAAATCAAAGGCCAAAGCATGTTTATTTGCAGCAGTTTCAAATATAATTTTCACTAGGATTATGACTTCGAAATCAAAAAAGAAGTTTAGGATTATTTGAAGGAAGAATATGTTGAATATGAAAGGGTATGAGGCATGAAAGTTGTCAATTTAATAAGGAAGTTTGAGCTGCAGCAAATGAAAGAGCCTGAGATGGCCAAAGAATACTCTAACAGATTGCTCGACATCGTTAACAAAGTAAGGTTACTTGGCACCGTATTTGATGATTCTAGAATTGTTAAAAAAAATTTAGTTACGGTGCCTGAAAAATATGAAGCATTAATAACCACTCTGGAGAATACGGGGGATTTGTCAAAAATCACCTTGGTAGAACTATTAAACTCTTAGCAGGCTCAAGAGTAGAGGCGGTCTATGAGACAGAATGGTTTTATTGAGGGTGCCCTTCCAGTTAAGCACCATGATGAAAAAAGAATGATAAGAAGAAGAACTTCAGAAAGAATCAGGCTAGTTTAAATGGCGAGCATACTACAAACAACCACAATTCGAGTAAAGGCGAAAACCCAAAAGGAAATTATGCTCCTTGCCAACACTGTGCAAATATAGCTCATCCACCATTCAAATGGTTGAAAAGGCCTTATGAGAAGTGTAGAAAGTGCAACCAGTTTGGACATGAGGCTGTAATTTGCAAAAGTAAGAAGCAGGAAGCAGATGCCCAAGTTACTGATTAGGATGACAACGATCAGATTTTTGTGGCAACATGTTTTTCCACCAGGTGCACTCTAGAGTGTTAGTTGATCGACAGTGGTTGTACAAATTGTTAAGTCAAAATTGACTTTACGAAGTTGAATAATTTTGATGACAAACAAAGATCAAATAAATGAAAAGAAGATGGAATACACCTT
>JAOTBA010000005.1:26645890-26657257 GCA_025629845.1 Erythroxylum squamatum
TGAAACCAAAATAAAAAACACACACCCCAAAAACTATCGGGTCTTCGGTGTCAATCTGGGTCGACGTCGTCGTGTGCTCCGACGAAGCTAAGCTGGTCGTGCCGGCGACGAGGAGGAGCGAAGGCGGCGACAAACCACCAAGGACAACGAGGAGGACTGGAGAACAAACCACCGGTCGAAGACCAAGGAGGAGGACTGGAGAACACGTCGACGGCGAGGAGGGGACGGCGAGACGAGATCCGACGAGGAGAAGAAGGAGAAACCGAAGAAGGGAGAAGAAGAGTCCAGAAGCAGAAGGTTAGGGGGGTGCGACTGCGGGTAGATTTTTTAGGTTTAACTTTTGGTTTTTGCAATTTGGTCCCTGCACATTTCGAATTTTTCCGAAATGGTCCGGAAAAAACTGGAATTGTTGGTACCGGCCGGTACCGACAGAAATTTTTGACCGTTACTTTAACAGCCGTACCGGTTCCGTTTTTCGTACCGACCGATACGGTACGGTATTCGCATCACTGATCATAACATTTATTTCTTCTTCTCTTCCCCCTTTCCCGAAACGGTTTTCTCTTTTAAAAACCCCTTCATCATAACCCAGAGACTTGGCGTAGGTGGCACATACTTTTGTTGCTTAACCAAGTGGTCGGAGGTTCGATCCTTGTGAATGCAGCAAATTCCTGAGTTAGCGGTAGCCCTCCTTGATTTGAGATGTTCCCGCCGTGGAAGGATTAGTCCTGAACTAATCCTTTTTTTAAAAAAATCTCTTCATCGTTAGGCTATTTTTGATCGAAGATTTCATCATTTTGGTAAAAATTTTATAATGAGATGAAATAGAAGGTGTTTTATTACATCCTAAATAATAAAAATAGAAAATTCAAATTTAGAGAGATTAGGATGTAATGTAAAATGATACACTATATTACATTATAAACCCTTCATCTAAATAACATTTTACTATATCATATTATGAACTCTTTCATTTCTTCCAAACAATAATTTTCTAATATTACATTTATTTATGTTTCATTCTATTATAAATCATTTGATTCCATTGTATTATATTTCATTCTATTAAAAATTTTATGTCAAACCAAACATAGCCTTAGACTTTGTAATTGAAGTCGAGATTTTAGATTAATCTTGAATAGCCTAAAATTAAATTTAAACAGTTTCAATAATTCAAAAAAATTTCAAAATATATATTATCAAAATTTTAGTGTTTATAACTCAAATTAAACTAATTCAACTCCATTAATTGTCACAGTAACATATTAAAAGTGACTAATATTATTAAAAAATTAAGATAAATAAACCTTAGATAGTTTGAATATATTGAGAGGAGATACCCAGATGCTCTAGTGAGAAGATTCTACTAAGAGATTATATATAAAAAAAGAAACTCCTAAAAAAACAGAGCAAGTGATTAAGAATGATCTAACATTGCTAAAACTTATCAAAAATATGACTCACAATAAAAAAAATTGACGTACTAAGATACAAATAAAGGATCTCTTATAAAGAGACTCTTGTTGTTCTCACAAATCTTTTAATGTTTTCCTCTTGTAGTTAGCTTAAACTTTTAAATATGTAGTATTTACTCTAATCTTTTTTCTTCCTAGCCTGATTATTATTATTTTAACTTTTATTATTATGCTCACAGCTTTTATTTTATTTTATTATTATTATTATTATTATTATGACCTTAATGTTATAAAGTAGAAGTACGAACAAGGCATGTAGAATTATGGTTGCTGAACAACCTTACAACAACACGTGACTTGTCCATTTCTCCCAAACCTTATCAACCTTAATGGTTGTTGGCATAAATTAATCAATCAGATGTCTGACGGTTGGGAAAATAAATGCTATAAAAAAAACGAATTTCTTTAATTTTTTTAAAATTTATTTTTTAATTTTTATTATTAAAAAGTACTTTAAATTTTTACTAACATTTTTTAAAATTATTTTAAATCAAATTTGTTATCAAAATAAAATTTAAAATAATCATACAGATTCTATTACATGTTTTAAAATACTTAATAAAATTACATTTTCTGATATTCTTAAATAATTTAATAAGTAAGTGAAATGGTAAAAAAGACTTAATCTTTAATAAATAGATGACGTAATCTTTTAATTTTTTAAATCTTATAAATGAAAAAGTATATTTCTTATAATTTTTTTAGACCCTTCTAATTTGACATATTATCAATGCATTTTCTAATTTTTAAGAATTATTAATAACTCCTTATAATTTTAATTTTATAAGACTCTTTTAAAAACCTTAACTACAAACTCTAAAACAATATCGTCTTTTCACGTGACATTACATATGATAATACATATGACATTAAATAATGTTGTTTAAAAGTTTATAGATAAAATTTGTAACGGAAATTAATCGATGAGATTAAAGTTGTAAGATAATTATTAATAATTTTAAAAAGTCATGAAGAATGGACTCAAATGATCGACATAAGATAACATTCTACATTTCTAATGTCCTGTACTAATGAACAGCCATGTCATTTGAGCTACGGTCATCTCATCATCATTTCAAAGAAATGTGATAAATATCTATGATCTTACTGTTCGACATGTTTGTAATTTTCCATAAAGTTAAACAATATTTAATTGCATTTTTTGTTTTTTAAGTAATTTATCGGTTAAATTATGTAATTTGATCCGAATAAAGATAATAAAGTGACCCAATAAATGATCTAAATTAATGGGTACAAGTCTGAGTAGAAAATAGATCTCAATCAGTATGGACTGGACCCATATCGGGCTTGTGATGGAGAAGTCCGATATAGAAGTTATATATAAAAGTTAAAGTTTCCTACAGTTGCTCATATCAATCGTAAGCATAAGGATTCTTTGATATGTTACGAGAGCTTACGTTTTGAGAAAACTTTAGAAAGATGTTGGCCGAGTTTCGGTGAGGAGTTCCCGTGAAGATGGCTGTAAATTGAGCTCGATTCGGCTTCGGAAAGCTCGTTTGAAGTTGTGGAACCGAAATCAGTTTTTTTTTAAATTTCTTCGTTTCTTGCCCTTTTATGTTTAATCTGGGATATGTAACAAAGGTATCGTTAAGTGTTACACGTGGTATTAGAGTGGTAATGTGATCGGGTGATAAAACAAGAATTTTTTTCAATTTTTCTCTCCATAAGGTTTTCGGAGAATAAACTTCTGTTTCTCGATTTTTTATTGCATGAAAGTAGTATACATGTGTTTAACCTTGAGAAACAGGATGAAAATAAGCTCCAGAGCGCAAAAATTCGACCCAAAACTCTTTGGAAATCAACATTTTCTGACGAGGGCGACGGAGACGTCGAGCGCATGTGCCACATGTGCCCGAAGGGTGAACAGTACCTCCCACGAGGCAGTACGTCTGGCACATGCCCAGCACGCCAGACACGAGGTCGACACGTGGGTGGACAGTGTCGCACCAAATGTCGTGCGTGCAACGTACCCGTTGAACACTGTTTAGACGAGTCACTGGGCGGCACGCGCCGCACCTCTCCACTAGCAGATGATGTCAGCGCTATAGTGCATTGACGCACTAATGACATCAGCAGCTACAGTAATTTAAAAAAACACACACAAAAATTTCAGATTTCCCGTAAAGGTGCCTCGGTGTGTTTTGGGTTAGTTTTCGGATCTGAGAAATTTATAAAGTGAATTTTTCCATTTTTTTGGATTTATTAATTAAAGTTTAACTCTAAGAAAAGGAATTAAGGGATTCTGAATCAGATTTCAAGTGGATTTTCATGCTTCGGACATCACATGAGGGAGATACTTAAAGTTTTCGTGTCTCAAGTCTCATGTTCAGTGCTCGGGATTGCATGATAGTTACTCGAAAAAGGAATTGAGACATTCTGAAGACATTTTTGAGTGAATATTTGTGCAACGAACTTGCCATAAGGGAGATATATGAGGTTTTAGTGTCTCGGGTGATCGGTTCAGTGTCCAGCGATACACAATAATCGCTCTACTAAGATTTTTCCTTTGCGAAAGTCTCAAATGAAGTTTTCAGAGAATGTCTTCAGCACGAGTGTGTGACAATGAGACTATGCATTTAGATTTTTGCATTTATTGATGTTACATTGTTACATACCACATGCCCATAAAGAATGTGAGGATAACATAAAGACGTATCTCTTGTATTTGTGGACTTTTTGAGTGCTGATAAGGATGTAGTCACCAAAGTGGCCTTTCAAATCAATATTTTGAATTGTTCTGCTTACATGTTAGGGGATGTCTCTGATTTTATGTTTGGTTATTCTGCCCAAAAGTATTGACCTTACATAACATTTTGAGATGTGCATAAAGGCATTAGATGGAGGAAAGCTGTTGCTCAAGTAATCTATTCGCCCAAAGATGGTATTGTCATAAGAGTTTATAGTTTGTACTCTGATCGCTTTTATGTGGAGGTCTAATTACATATATTATGTATTTAACCCAAAGGTGTTTCATAATATGTGTGATCGGATTTTCAGTAAAGATACTATTCAACGGCTTTGAGTATCGCTGTTATCCTACATTTGTGCTAATTGAAACATTATTATTTTGTAGTCACCTTTTCAGTCAACAAAATCGGTGTCACTATTGAAACCCTCACTGGTTTCAATACAAAGAAGTGGACGAAGGATGTATTGAATATTATAGAGACAGCTAAAGTTGATATGGCCATATGGATAGATAGGCCATCTCCACCTACATCCATGAGCTCGAGAGTTCATAAAGCAGCCTATAAAGCCTGGGATCGGTTTAACATATTATATCTTATGACCATTAAAAGATCCATACCTAACCATCTGCTTAGTGGACTTACGGACACAGATATAGCTAAGGAGTTTCTTGGTAATTTCTCCCAAAGGTACACAATCTCACCTAATGTTAAGACAAGTACCTTGATGAAAGAATTATTCTCCATGAGGTATACAAGAGAAGGGAGAGTAATGGAGTACATAATAATAATGATTCATCTTCACAGTAGACTGAAGATGCTAAACATTCCTCTTCCTGATGTCTTCATTGTTCACCAGACTCTGAATACACTCCCTCCAGAATTTAGTAATTTGGTGATGACATATTACTTGTTGGATGAGGAATGGGAATTCAACACTTTGATAGCCCATTGCATTGTTGAGGAGGAGAAACTCTAGTTTGCTACTCCTACAACCCTCGAAGCAACTAAAGGGAAGGCAAAGATGAAGCCCGCTAAGTTCAAAGGTATAAAGTTCAAATCTTCTCCACATGCTGATGTTGGTCAAACTAGTGTTGGTAAAGGTTCGCATGACATAAAGAAGCCAACAGTATAAGGCCTAAAAGGGAAGACTGTGACATCAGGTAACTCCTTGGCTTATTAATTTATGAATCTAATTTGCGATAGTCGCATTAAGTATTTGGTGGCCATATAGTGGAGCATTTGATCAAGGTGCTTCTACGATGCAAGGGTTTATATCCAGGATAAAGCCCAATAAAGGGAAGGAGAAATTGATGGTTCACAACAATGAAGAAGTAGAAGTAATATTTATGGGGAATGTATGTACTGAACCTTGTTGTAAGGTTGATTTGGGTTTTACACGTCACATTTTATATGTGATTTTTTGATCAATTTTGGACAAAGAGGGTTAATGTTTTGTATTTAATGCTTTTGTTAGACAGTTGTTGTTTAATGCAAAACATAATGGTACAACTTTTTTGTCATATGGTTTGTATAGAATGTGTCTTACCTCGAATTAGATATATGCTTCTCTTTATCTTGCTAAATAAGTTATAAAATGAAGAACCCTGATGAATGAGAAGTTATACATGGTGTGTCATAAAAGTTTCAGCCACATTTTCAGAGTTAGGGTTAAGAGATTGATCAAGGAAAACATTTCTCAATTCTAGATTTTGATAATCTAAGAACATGTGCTAACTGTTGCAAGGGTAAGTTGACTAATAAGGATATTGAGGTCAACTCATGCTTTTGACTTGTTGAGTCTGATACATAAAGATATCGGTAAACCTTATATAGTTACATTGTGCAATTCCAAATGTATTATGACATTTGTTGATAATTGTTCCCTTTACAGTTATGTGTTTTTGCTTAAAGACTGAAGTTTGAGAACCAATTGGAAAAAATAGTCAGATTTCACTGTGGAGTAGAATATCATAACAAACATGTTGTTTCAGGACTTTAAAAGGTCCGTTTGCCAAATATTTGGAATCAGTTGGAATAGTGACTTAATTCACTATGCTGAGTAGTTCTGGGCAAAATGGTGTGTTACCGAAAGGCATAACTGCACCCTAAAGGACTTGAAGAAGTCGATGCAGAACAAGGCTATTCTACCTGATTATCCAGAAGTTTGGAAACTCAGCCTTACACATATTCGTGTATGTGACTGCCCTACTGAGGTAGTATAATCTTTATAAAGAAAGATTGCATGTTCGTTTCGCTCATTTCTATTTAGTAAGATATCTCGACCATTTTAAGGCTACAACTTTTACTGTAAAGAAAGTGAGACCACAATAGTAGAATCACAAATAGCTAAGTTTCTAGAATATAACGTCTATGATGATGGTGGGATCTTTGACCCTTCAGATGATATATAGTAGGACAGATACTACAGTTATTATGTACCCGTTACTCATACAGTTAGATCTGGTCGATCTAGGTCTCTGTACCGTATATGTACAAAAATAAGAGCACATACTTGTACATACAGAGATTCTTGAGGGTACAAGATCTAATGCAATTAGGTAAATTCACAAGAGTGAGACGACCTACTATCCCATCTGATTACATAGTCTATCAGAAGTACAGAACTATGATATTAGACATGTTTCAAATCTAGTTAGTTTTACAAAAGTTGTTTTTGGACCAAATGCGAATGTGTGGTGAGACACAATGAATAACAATGCAAGCCATGAAGTATAGTAAGGTTTGGGAGCTAGTTGATTTGCATCAAAACTATAAACTCGTCAGTTGTAAATGAATTTTTAAGACCTAAAGGATTTTGGGATAAAGTTCAGCGGTTTATGGGCTCACTCCCTAGGGCAGTCGCGAATAGCATATAAGCAAGTTTCATGTCTACCACAATGCGAAGATCGATTATCAGTGGTGATGTGTCTGGAAACTCGTTGTTGATTTGTCAATAGTTTGCCTTGAGCCACTAACCATAAGAACGATCTAATCTGTTGTGGTCCTGGTCATTTCCAAATCAAAGACCACAATCGACACGAGGCTCTGTCTCCTGGATTTTCTATGAGCTTATACGTCGTTGTGGTGGAGAAGTTTCCGTTATGATTTGCGGCCCCGATCACGTGATCGTCATCAAACTCTGGTCTCGGAGCCATGATGGTAGCAATGGTCATGCACACTGTAGCCGTTAGGAAGTGTTGAAATTTGTCCCATATCCATTCCCCATCTAATGCCACAAATTCGTGAACACGAGCATACAAGAGATTTTCCGGGATAGGATGTGTAGCCAAGTGAATTTGAGGTCAGCTTTCCCCAACCCAATTATCTATCCAAAAGTGTGTGAGCAGCCTGTTGCCTATATGCCACCGGGCACCTGTAAGGACAAATTTCCACGTGGAGCATATACCTCGCCAAATTGAAGACGCTCCACTGCTGTTCAAATTGTTAGGAATATCACGGATGTCAAAGTGATATTTGGCTCGAAGGACTTGTGCCCAAAGAGCTAATGAGTGAGTAAGAAGCCCCCATCCCAATTTAGTGAGCAAAGCATCGTTTGTGGTACGAGCTCTCCTAATTCCAAGGCCCCCTGATGTCTTTGGTTTGCATATCGTCTCCCA
The DNA here is from genome assembly GCA_025629845.1 of Erythroxylum squamatum. Classification (NCBI taxonomy): domain Eukaryota; kingdom Viridiplantae; phylum Streptophyta; class Magnoliopsida; order Malpighiales; family Erythroxylaceae; genus Erythroxylum; species Erythroxylum squamatum. The sequence continues at coordinate 26,653,694 of JAOTBA010000005.1, forward strand.
ATTCACAAGGTGAATTTTCCTATGCCCTTCCCTCGAACCCCAGATGAAATTACACATAAGTTGCTTGAGGTCATCACAAAGTTTTTGGGGTAATTGCACTGTTTGCATGGTATAAATGGGTAGCGACGCCATGACTAACTGTGTCAGTGTTACTCACCCGACAAGTGAAAGAAGTCTAGCACTCCATCTTGCTAGTTTATTGTGAGCGTTATCCAGAATATATTGGTAGGTATGCCTCGTTGATCGTTCGTGAATAACAGGCACTCCGAGGTACTTGCCCAGATTCGTAGTGGATTTAAAACCCAATTTCATACGTAAAGCTTGAGCTTGGGAACGAGGGATGTTGTTTGAGAAATAAACTCTAGATTTGACACTGCTGATTTTCTGTCCTGAAGACTGACAGAAGATGTCTAGTACTTGGGAAATGAGACTCACCTGGTCCATAGAAGCTTCCGCATACAGGATAAGGTCGTCTGTGAAAAACAGGTAGGATAAGCGAGGGCCTTTTCGATTCAGTCTAATAGGCTTCCAATTTCCTTAGGAAACTTTTGATGTGATGAGTTGGCCCTACCTCTCCATACAGAGCACAAAAAAATCCGGAGATATCGGATCACCTTCTCTAAGACCTCTAGTGGGATGGAACGAATTAGATAAATCGCCATTCCAGCATACTTACATTTGTACTGAAGTCACACACTTCATAATTAAACTTATCAATTCCACGGGTAGCCCAATATCAATAAGAGTATTTAGGATAAAATCCCATCGGATGCTATCATAAGCCTTTTCTAAGTCGACCTTGATTGCAAGGAAGCCAGATTTTCCTTTCTTTTTTCTCATTCTGTGAATGACCTCTTGTACGATAATAATGTTGTCAGTAGCTAAGTGTCCCGGCACAAAACTGCATTGGTTGGGGGCAACCATTTTGTCAAGGATCAGTTTCAACCGGTTGACTATAACCTTGGCAAGAGTCTTGTAAAGAACATTACAGAGACTAATGGGTCGGAACTGCTCAATGGATAGTGGTACTGGAATTTTCGGAAAAAGAACAACAACAGTGCGGTTCCAATCCAATTCCCATCGTTCATGCTTGAATACTTGCTGAACATATCTATACACACAATTACCCACTATATTCCATTGTTTTTGGAAAAAAAATCACATTGAAACTATCGGATCCTGGAGTTTTATTTGCATCCATTTCAAACATTGTTGTCCGAACCTCCATGAAGGCTACAGGAGTGCAAAGGGCACCTCTCTCATTATCTGTTAAGCTGGGGAAGGCTCCTGCAACAGGAAGCTGGATCGATTGAGTTGCGGCTGCTGAGAAGAGTGTTTGTTCAATATCTAGTTAATCTAAGTGTAGACCATTGGAATGCAGTCTAGTGAGTGTTGAGATGCTAAAAGGAACTAAAGATTATATGTTGACATATAACACAGTCAACATACTAAACTTCGTAGGAAATCCAGATACAGATTTTAGTCATGTCTCTGGATGATTAAAAGTCCACTTAAGGTGACAAATTTAAGTTTTTAGATGATACAATATCGTGGAAGTGTGTCAAGTAGACAAGGGTAACTTCCTCGACTATGCATGCAAAGTGCATGCTCTGGGGTTGCTTCATAGACGGTTTAGCTTAGAAACTTAATTTCTGAGTTGTCTGTGGTTGATTCAATGGCTAGACCCATTCAGTTGTACGGTGATAATCTTGTTGTTGTGTTGTTTAATAACAACTAAGAATATCACAAGGTCTTAGAATTTCGAGGTCAATTATTTGACTATAAAGGAGTTGATATGAAAAGGTGATATTAAGGTTTGGAGCATTTCATGACTGAGAAAAAGTTAGTCGATCCTTTAACTAAAGGACTTCACCCATTTGTGTTTAAAATACAAGTATACATTATGGGTGTTTTGAAGTCCTTAGACACTGTTAGCTAGGGGATCATTATGTTTGCTCTATGTACATTTATACATTTGATGTATTATGACAGTATGGTGGTTCATCAATAGAGGTGGTCATCATTTATGCTCAATAATACGTGTTATCATACATTGCCATAATACGTATGAAAGTCTTAAGATTTGTGTCGATGTTAAGCATTTAAAAGCCATTGGACATATATACAGATTGACCTTGAGCCTATATCATTTAGACACATGCAGTTTTAAACGAAAATTCATGAAGTTTGGCATGACATAAGAGGATATAATTTTTTATTCCCATAAAGGTTCTCTAATGCAGTTTGGCATTTAGTTGGAGAACATAAAGGTTTTCTCTAATGCACTTTAGCATTTGGTGAGAGGAAACAAGTTTTCTCTAATGCTGTTTAGCATTCAGTGAGAGAAAATAAGATTTCTCTACTGCAGTTTAGTATATGCGGTTTAGCATAAAGTTGAAGAAATCGAAACCTATAATCGAAGATGATATAATTTAGATTATAAAGGTATTATCCTAGTTTGCCACACTCAATTTTCTTATTTATGTTAAGTAAGGTATTAGGTATATATGATTGTATAGGATCTGTGTCGCATATGACACATGCATGTGATATTTTTCAGTATCGAAAGCCTTGTAGGATGGAATGATGTACTTTCTTTATCTTTGGATCAAATGTTTTATTTTTAAATCTAGTCCACTAATTCAGTAGCGTGACTTAATCGAGTTTTTAAACTAGAGTCAAAATTATAATTAACACTTGTCCAAGGAGGAGAATGTTGGACAATTTTGTCCTTTTCTTAAAAGTTGGACAACATTTAATTGCATTTTTTAGTTTCTAATAACTTATCAGTTAAGTTACGTAATTTGATCCATATAAAGATAATAAAGTGGCCCAATAAATGTTCTAAGTTAATGGGTTGAAGTCCGTGTGGAAAATGAATCTTAATCAGTATGGACTAGACCTATATCGGTCTTGTAATATGTAAGCCCGATATGAATGTTGTGCATAAAAGTTAAGGTCTCTTACAGTTGCTCATATTATTTAGAAGCATACGGATCCTCTGACCCTTAAGAGCACTTACGTTGTAAAAAAATTGTAGAAAGACATTAATCACGTGTCGGTGATCACTTTCCGTGAAGGTCCCGGTTGATTAGAGTTCACTTTAGCCTCATAAACTATTTTGGAAGTTGAGATAGAGCCGAAATCAAGTATTTCACATTTCCTTCATTTTTAACCCTTTTATAAATAATCCGGGATACATAATAAGATCTATGCTACATGTTATTTAGTAATCATCCAAAATATGCTTAAGCTGGAAGGCACTTTACTAGGAAATTAATCCAAACGCAGCTTTATACATGCAGTCAGTACAACGCAAGTGATGCCCGCAGTTTCATTATATGAAAGCGTTCCCGTGTCTATGACCACTCACGTTAAAAAAAGAATCAAATGGTACTTCCAATGAGAGAATCTTTGTCCTTGATTGGAGACATCACTTTCAATATCATATCATCCATCAAGAAACTGGCCACAGCAGACATTCTACGAGCCACACGATGGTGTTTTGTGAACCAAAACAACAAAGAAGGACAGTAGCAAACACTACTGACACTTCGTCATCGT
>JAOTBA010000005.1:26657357-26672109 GCA_025629845.1 Erythroxylum squamatum
TATTATCATTATTATTCATAATTAATTTTCTTATTATTATTGTGATTATTAAATTCCTTATTATTATTAATTTTCTTCCTCTTCCTCTTCTTCTTCTATTATTATTATTATTATTATTATTATACGAAATTAATTTCTTATTGTTATTGTTATTATTATTATTTATTAACTTTTTTACTAATACAAATCATTCGTTTTAAAATAATCAATGAATTAAATATTTTCAATCATATTAAACTGCAGGAGTATTTTTGTCATTGATACTATTTTTATGTTCTGTCAACTGCAACCAAACACATTTCTGTCCTCGAGACGGAGACAGTTTTTTCTGTTCTGTCTATCACAACCAAACACCTCACTGTCTTTAAATTTTTGTCTCGTTCTATCTCTGCGTACCGAAAAAAGTAACCAAACGTGTGATATATATATATGTTCTTATTGCATACCCACGTAGGGTTCCTTGTCTATAATCTGATATTTGAAACTCACAACGAGAAGTTTTCACAAGGTTCGAGGATTTTCATTTTCAAGAATTCAATTCCCAACATCAGAGGGAGAAAAAGAAATTGGTTAAAATTCTGATGTGTACAATCACAATTACTAACGCTTGGAAACACGTTGTTAACAAGTAATGGATCATTCCAATTAATTCTTTACAAATCTATATGAAAGAAATGATAGTTACTGTCCTCAAAACCTTTGAATCTAGTGAAGACAATCATCACACAAATTATTTACTGTGGAAATTTCACAAAATCATGCTCATCTCACAAGCTCTTGCTTTAGAGATGCAGTAAACTCAAATGTTTTGCACTTAAAAGGGACCTTCAGCTATGAAATTTTTACTCAATTCTTACATTTTTCTTGCATAGCTCGTAAAATATCAGGTCATCACGCTGTCATGTAAGATCAACAACCAGCAGCTTTCAGAAAGTGATCATACGGACTTGATGCCGGTAGCCTTAAAAAGTTAGGATGATGTTGAAACTCAGTTGCACACTGCTTTGGAACAGAGACAGCTGGTGGTCTTTGTGAATTCCCATTCTTCAGGTCGAGGGAAGGATTGCCAACCTGCATTTTCACTGTGGTTAGGTAAAGGCGTTTGATACAATAAAGAGGACTTCAAGCCCTTGTTTAAGATAACCGATCCCCTATGCAATAAATGCATTTCATTCAAAATAAAACGTAAATGGACAAGTAGGGAAATTCTTCTGGATGACACTGCTAGAATCCAGATGAACATTGAGAATCAGAAATCACCTTCTGAACCTCATCACTGTGATTCTGCAAAGAGAAGTTAACCAAACTCTCTTGTCTCATTTGGGGACTCATTACATGAGACATCTTCTGCTGCTTTCCCACTCGAAGTGTCTCACACTGAAGAGCCATTTCCTTGTAAGGCACATTTGGAGCAGTCACAGACATTCTTCCAACTTGAACCGTGTCTACTACCTACCCCGCAAAGAATGCTGTTAGTGTTATGTTTTTTCAAGCTTTTTGCATCCTGTTAGATAATTGGAACTTGATAGCTCAAAAGATAAAAAATTTTCCCAAACTCAGGCGTGTGATATGTCACCAAGGCCTTAAGATAAACAGCAACTAGCAACATGGATTGATAAGGTAACATACTGATTCTATGAGCTGATTGACGCTAAGAAGGTCAGAGCTTTGGGAAACCAACTCCATTTGTGGGTTGGTTTGACTTTCAGATGAATCTTGAAAAGTTTCATCAGTTGTGAATCCCATAGCTCCCTGCATAACCACCAGAATCATAATATATGCAACTCTCAAGCACAGAGTAGATATTTCCTCTTAACAAGTGATCTTAGAAAGGCAGAAAGAATGTTATGTGGTTACCGCTGTACAAGACTCATCTTTCCATTCAACCTTATTTCTTTTGATCGGTTTATCTGCAAACAACTGTGCTTCAAATCCACATCCATCTTCTGGTGAGAATTCAGCAAGGAGTTGGTCCCTCAAATTTGATGATTTAGACTGCAGAGAAGATTTCACCATTCTAACGTTAATACATCATCATACGTAAGGCATGGCCATTCAAATTAAATTCATTATTGCCAAAGAATATTTAAGACAGAATCTTACATCTGTCAAATTGTCCAAGCTCTTCAAAATTTCTGCTGCAAGGAACTCATTGCTTTGGTCTCCACTGATGTCTATCTGAGACAGAGATTTCAAAGCGTCATTATCATCTGCCTTAGATCCATATGCTTCTGTGGAAAAACCAGAAGTATCAACTGCCTGCAACTTGCAATCTTCAACCAATTGTAAAAATGGATCAACCTGATCCAAACATAAAATTTTATTAGAACCAAGTATGTGGGGTCAGATGCAGCCAAAAGAAATTTCGATACTCTTGAGAGATGTTTTAATAGGTGAAGTAATAAACAGTGCACACAAAGTTAATAGCATTAATCAATTTACCGCTTTCTCCGTGAGCATATCTTTGGCACAATAAACAAGTGAAACAATATTAAATGCTTTTGATGAAAAGAGAATCATTGAAGTTGCCAAGGTAAACAACGATCTACGTCTTGCTGGCGGGAGAGGTCCTGCACAAACAGCAGTCACATGCTTGAATGTGAGAAGTAGCATCCCCCTATCCAAGAGCTACTAGCTGATTCCATCCAATCACATGATCTTTGAAAATGAAATTACAAGAATAGACAAAATAGAACATGAGAAGTTCTCTGTCCAGTTCATCAAACTGGTTTAAGGCCTGACATCGCTTTTAAGACCACCTTCCAACATATCATCTGTCCAATCAGACTAGAGATTTGGTATTAAAATTACAAAGTTGTAGTAGATTAATATTTCACCTCCTTTATTAAAAGCCATGTTCCTCAGGGAAAAAGCAAGCTGAAAACTTTGGGTTAAAGCTTCATGACTGGAATTCTGCAAGGAAAAGTTGAAGATGAAATGAAAGAAAATAACTCCTTAATCATGGAGGAGCAAAGATATAGCCAATTCAAATACTGCAAAATCATTGAGACCAGTGGCGTCTAGGCTTATCAAAGAATAAAGTTGGGGAGAAACTTGTTATTGCATAAAGTGGACAGCACTTAATTTATAGTAGCCAGCTAAGTTAAGAGCTCTAATACAGCAAACTACGGCTATGATAACTCATCATTAGCAGTAGATGGAAACCAAAGGAACATATTTCTAAAAGAATCTTCAGCAAATGAAAGATTAATGCGATAGGAACAAGCCCATTCTCACAATCTTCAAGTGCATGTCAGAATAATTACAAACGATAAAACAATTATAGCCATCAAATTAAAACAACAATATGTTGAAGATTCGCTGCTGCTACCTCCAACCAACGGTAATCCAATAATTACCTTGCCTCGAGAAAACAGCAGGACTAGACTAAATGTATGAGCAATGGCTTCATAGTTTTGAGGAAAATTTGCAGGCGAGATGGATTGTGCCCAAATTGATGAAAGCAAGACACTAATCTGGCGGCTACTCAACCGTAGAGAACCAGCCTCCTGATTGAAAACATAGAGAAATGGTGAGTAACTAAACTATATGACCAAACATGGTGAAGCAGCTTATCTATGACTTTGAAATGTACAGCACTACATTGGCTAGTGGAAGCCATTTCTTGCAGATGAACCGTTCCACAATATAATAATTATGAAAACTTAGGTGAACTAATAATTGACTGCACCAAGACCAACTGACTAAAAATGTACAATTCTACAATGATGAAGTAAAGCTGCACATCAATGACTTGGAATGTTGAATCCTACACTGCTAGTGGAAGCCATTATGAAAACATGGATAAATTAATAATTGACGACATCGAGATCAAACGACTTAAAATGTAGGATCCGAAGTTAGCTATGCAAGCCAATTGTAGCAACTGAAGCTATATATATATATACCACATAAGACTAATGCGGAAACTTGCATAAATTAATCTTTGACAATACCAGAACCAAATCTTTTGACAATCAATTGTATATTTTCTCACTTATGGCTTCCAACATATATATGAGCGAATGGGGCAGTAAGCAGAATTTGCTGTCCCTGTCTTACATCACAGCATAAACCTGACCTACTTTCAATTTCACCAAAGATGTGACTACAACTCAAGTAGAGTGCATAAACTCTTAAAGCCTTAACTCAATTTAATAATAAGGAAAAACAGTACATACACACCTCTGTATTTACATACTTCATTTTATACTTCTTTTTTTCATAAGACAGAAATAAACCTGATATTGGCATTGAAGAAAGAGGAAAAAGTAATTCTTCCTTAATTTTTGTGTGAATAGTACAAAGAATATATAGGACAATGTATCCCTAATCACCTCCTTAAATCAAGAAGAATCTATTTATTCTCTAAGTAATAAAATCTCATTAATTTAGCTACTAAATAATAGAATATCAACTAATTATCTATAAAGAATAAGCTAATTATCTAGATGATTATTTCTATAATATCAACAGGTATCATAATTTCTTTCTAATTCAAAGTATGAATACTCAAGCTCAAGCTCAAGCTCATTAAGAGTTTGTGTAGGGTAAAAAATTCAAACAAATCAAACCCAAGCCTTAATTTAAAGGCTTGCTCAAAAGCTTGAGGTCAAACTTCCAAAAAAAAAAAAAAAACTTAGAATGGCAACTATCAACTTGTTTGAAAGGCTTGGTCAAAAGCTCAAGGTTGAAAACTTCCAAAAAAATTTTCTTGGAATGGTATCTATCAACTTGTTTGAAACCCCACTCACCATTATACTTCGAGAGTAACTGGTGGTTTCAATCTCAGGCTTGGATGATAAGAATATATTTTACTACTAATGCACTTAAAATTTTTTTATATTAATGACAAAATGGCAATTAATGTTCAAAAAATTTGCAAAGATTGTGATTAAAATCACTTGAGCAAAGCAACGATTAGAGTACATCACGAAGCTAAGGGAAAATCAAGGTCAAAAAATTAAAAATCTTAGTAAATCCTTGTGTTGTTTCTTTATTTCACCACAAAAAACATAAGGGGTTCAAGCATAAGTCTTTTTGTTTTATCGAATTCTAACTTTTTAGTGGAGAAGATGTATTTACTAGAGCTTGAAAGGACCAAGAAGTTGTCTTTTAGAAAGTTGAGTTGAAATGATTAAACTTTTGAAACAGTGAGTTTTGAGATTCTCCAATGACCAAATGCAAATCAATTGACCTAGCAATCGCTTTTATTTTAGACAATAAGCAATTATGGTCAACTGAGCATGGGTTACAAGTTTGCTTTTTTCCCAATAGATATGGTTGGTCAACTGAAAATGGGTTGACTGAGCCAAGTGTTTTAATTATAGACTGAGAACACAGGACAGTCAACCAAGCAGAGATTGGCTGACTGAAATACATTTATAACACACACTAACAACTAGTTTTTAGTGAATTTAATGCATGGATTTTGTGTCTAATGGTCATTTATACCATTTACAATTAGACTTTAGTAGCCAATTTTTTGGTTGAAAATAAGTAAACAAGTAATTTGAATGTGAGATCATTGCAAAACCCTCCAAAAGTAAAGTTTTGGGATTGAGTAAGTAGGGATAAGCTTACAAGGATTGCCTAAAGAGCAATTTTATACACTGATCAACAAGCTGGCTTGAATATGTCGGGAAAGTGTTGTCAATGATATAATTGATTATCTTGTACCCCAAATTCCTAGGATACTACTACTGTAGTATCTAACTATAAATATTCTTTAGAATTGAATTTTGTCCTCAAATTGGATCCTACAAGTGATCCTAATACATCCTATAAATAAGGGTCTTCTACATATTATTTCGCAAGTTAATAAGAAGTTATTCAGCCATCCTAATTTACTGGTATCAACACGAGGATATAGACCAAGTTGAATTGGTACTAGAAGTACCTAAATGCTTAGGAAGTAAAAGTGACGTAGTGTGGGACGGAAAAACAAAGATAAGTAGAATAGAATAAGCTATAATTGAAGTAGATTGTAGCTGGAACTTGAAAAGAGAGCTTAGGGTTTGTAGAAAAACCTCTAAAAGCATAAAATTATTTGATTGATAAAAGACATACTGAAAATCAAGCATAGGCTGTCTATTTATACTAGTATAGGACAACTCCTAATAGGAAAAGGAAATACTAATTAAGAAGTCCTAATAGGAAAAGTTAAGAAGTAATATGCTAATCCTATGATAACTAGGAATCCAAATAACTTAAGAAGTACTAAATAGTAAGAAATCCAATATCAACTAGGAATCTAAACTAACTGCTCCTGCATCAAAAAGGAAATTATATTTAATAAGTTGGAAAATTAGAAAGGTGATAAAATTGCCAGCACTTACTGATTCTTTATTTGTATTGCTTGTGCTTTTTTCATCTGTTGTTGAAGATAGCATAGGATTGTTGGAACTGTACACTCGACTGTAAGAAGACTTCAATTTATTAAGCATCCCGTTACTGTTTTTTTCATTATCAACAACAATATTCTCTTTGCTCTCTTGATAGGCATTTTCTCCTGTGGAAGATTTGTCCCTTGTTAGCTTCTCGAACAGAGCAGCTGATGAGGAGAAGACAGACACAGTTCTTGAAAGAGTCCGCAAGTGATCCGCTCCTTTCTTTGAATGAGGTCTAATAGAGGATGGACGGGAAAAAACTGATGATGGAACAAGAACAATTGAAAAGATGCGGTGAGCTCCAATTCTGGTTTCATGATCAGGATGGACCATTGATGGGAGTAAATGATGAAATAAAGCCTCTGGAAATGTCTGTAAACAAGAGACATATGTTAGAACAAGTTGCCATAATGGGAAAAAAGCCCAAACTCAAGTAATGATAAGAAGAAAAAGGGAAGAATGAGAAAAGAACAAAAACAGAATTCCTCTTTGCCTTGTTAAGGTAAGACAAGTTTGGTATTGAAGCTATAATTTGAGCAGTACGATAAACGACAGAAATTGTAGTTCTTGCTATAACGGTAACATTTGAGATGTTCTCCAACATAACAGCCATAACATCCAGAACTGAGCATGCATCTCCAACCTGTTTAAATGAAGTAACTTGGTGTATCTCAATGAAGCAATTCAATTCCAATACGCAGTAGTAGTTACAATAAGAAACATCATAATAATTAGTAAAAAAGGAGTGCGATAAAGAATTCCTAAAGTTATCTTTGAGTTGAGAAACTGCAGATTCACGCCACCTTAATACATAATTCAACAAGGAACTTATCAACTGATTCCCTGAAGTTTTTGTTCCACTCTTTTACATCAGACCCCAAATTTTTGTCATCAAGTGAGCAGTGCATGCTTTTCCTTAAGTGCCTCATCACATCACTCACAGCACCAATTATTGCTACAGATGGTTCAGTCTTTGCAAGTTGAGCAAGAGATGTAGTAACCTCAACAACGTCAAGCTGCATCTGAGGCTGTTTGAGGACTTTTTTGTGATCAAGATGCTTAATCAATATGGACAGAAGAAGGTGCATGTTTTGCCCTTACAATGTAAAAGAAGTAAACGAAAACATAAAAACAGTCAGTGTAAAATTATAATCACGATTAAAATTTCCAAGAGGAAATACACAAATGAAATATATGCAGAGCTAAAAATAGTAACTAATTTCACAGTTACCAGAGTTATCCATTAAGAACTGCATATCCTTTAGAACTGGGAAAGCAAGACCATGCTCCAGAGACCACAAATTTCCATGATCAAAGTAGCGGAACAAAGATTCAAGAACACGTCGGACAGTTGAGACCTCCTTCCCTAGCTTGGCCATGTTATTTAAACAAACTCGGGACCAGAAGCAGGGATTCTGGGCATCTTCCCTGAGAAAAATAGACAATGAAAGTATTCGAGTTAATGAGTACAGAATAAATCTAGTATCATACTTAACAAAAATGTATTTGCTTAGGAAACTTTGTGTCAAGAGAATACGCTGTGACATTTATTTCGCCTTTTTCATTGAAAATTGTCTCCCAAGAAGGAATCTTGGAAAGGGCATCTGCAGAAGGGGGCATGTGGCCCTTAGTTTTGAGCACTTCTTGCACCCAACGACATTGAGAACCTTGGTTCTCAGTGCCTAGATTATCCAAATTTTTGTCTTTACCTCCATAGTTTTCCAAAACAACTGAAACAACCTGATGATGAAATCAATAGTTTATAAGTTTGGAAACCAAATCAATAAAAGTAAATAAAACATGCAAATAAACATTTCTATTACAATGCTTGCAGGACGAACTGCCAATAGGAATTTAATTAAGAATGAAATACATTTTTCTGCCCAAAGAAGAATACTATTGACAGCATTCTGTATAAAAATATCACCATCCTTTGTGCAAGATTATGCTTGAGACAATATTCATAAAACAATATGTCTCCTTAACTATCATGCTTCTCACTTCCTAATAATGATTAAAACATTATCAGTGTCTTAAGAAAATTGTCATTTATTTTCCTATGTGATCAAGAAGCAACCAACTAGAATATGTTTGCATGCAAGATTTGTTCAACAAATAAGGAGGCCAAATTAGCAAAAGCAGTTATGGCGATTTAGGCATTTGTTATAAACATATAAACGATATTTGCAAAGAGAAGTCGTGAATTGTTGAATTTCCTCACATTATCAAATTCCACTGAAATATGAGAGTGTTGACCCATGAACCAAACCTACACAGAGAAAAGAAAAAGACAAAATCCAGTTAGCATTTAACAGTTTTCACATCCCTTAATAATTAAATGCTTTAAAAAAATGTCGAAGATATCCAACTGATAAACTAGAAGACAGGTTATATTTATTATCGCTATTATAAACTCACTGGGTGAATGAAAACTGATTGAATCTTCAATTGAAGTTGTAAAAGTGGCATTTACACACAAACATAATAGACAGAAAATTGCAACCCATCTATGACTCCAGATAACGCAAGATATCCATACAAACAAACTACAGAATAGTATTTATAGATCAAACATATTGTAATTGAAACAAACTTTAACTTGGGAGAAAAATTACAAATGGAGTTTCACAGGCAAAGTAAAGTGGCTTCTAAACTTAGACTGATAAATTAGTCATACCTTTGAAATTTTCATTTTTTATGAGGTTTACAACCCACCAGAAGTTTAAAATTCCACCATGCTCCTAATATAGAAGCATGCAAGTGCTTCATTGTTTACAAATCCTTGCATTCCTAAACCTCAACGTGGCCAATAATACAACAGCAAATAACTGAAATTGCAAATGCTTTTCGTGCATTCTTTTTCTCCCAACACCCTAATTCCTCCAGTTTCCCTCTAGTCCGGGAAATTTTTACCTTTCCTTTTTCAGCAATGCACGTGATCCAAGTTTTTACAAAATTGTCGGTAATCAAAAATCATTTTCAAGATGGAATGAGGAAAGCATGTGGAAAGAATGATATTTACTTTGACTTCTAGAATACAAATAGGATAAAAATTGGAAGTTGTCATTAATAACCTAACCTCTGTCAAGATAACCAAATAACTTATTTATGATGAGATCCAATAACTAAAGTTCATAAAAATATTATGTTTGATAGATGAAAAATGAGAAATTCAACTTATAATAGTACATATAAAAACACGATTTACAAGTCACCCAAATTAATAAACATTAAAAGCAACAGGAAGCTACAATTTTTGAAGAGACAAAGAAGAAAATACCATTGAAGAAAGGGCTTGCAGCCCAGCAGAACATAAGCTTCTTGACCTTTCATTTTCTCCGTCTTCTTGAGCAAATTGGCATAGTTTTGGTATAAAGCCTTCAAAGTTAAACATGTAAGTTCCATCCTTCTGCAAAATTAGGCTGAATGGTGTATAGTTTGAAATCTCAGGTTATCTTAATAATAGACAAATACTGAAGCTGGAAATTGTGGAACTTACAAATGACACCAACCTGATTATTGACAAAGTAAAACAGAGTCTCGCACCCTATAACTTGAATATCATTCTGCCGTGTTTGGTCTAATAGAGTTTGAATAATGCTCAGTAAGCTACTAGCAAACAGAGGGCTGCAGAATGTTCCAAAAACAGAAAATTATAATTATGATGTTAATTGTACAGAGATTGTCAAATCACAGATAGAATTGCAGTGGGAAAGAAAAAAAATATGGAGAAAGACAAGCTATATGTTACATAGCAAGCTGTTGCTGTTAATACCTACTTGAACCAGGTTCAGTTAAAGTGGTTTCACTTAAACAAGTGTACAGGAAGTACACAAATAGCAAGAATAGAGACAGGGCACAAGGAGTTCACTTGATCATTTATTTGAATTTGAATTTTTTTTTTCTATTTATGTGATTAAGATCTTTAGGAATCTGAATTTTGAACTTGTTGGATAATTATTGTAGATAAGTTTAGGAGATTATCTTCTAGGAGATACGTTTATCTTCTAGTAGATACGATAAGATATACTATAGGTAGACTAAGTTAGTATATGCGAAAAATCTAGTAGTTTAGTAGTATTAGAATAGATTATACTCATGTATAAATTACATATAATCAGAGAAATAAAGTATTTTTTTTTCCTGATATTTTCTATACCCTCTTGTTTCATGGTATCAGAGCTACCGATTCTAGTAGCCTAATTTTTCCAGCCACATCATGGCTGGAGTTCAACCAACTTTCGGTTCCTCTGATGAGTCCCAAACCTCATCCTAAACACCTAGTTACGTAATACCTTCAGCCCAAACTCTATCTCCTTCTATTGATAATCTTTTGCTGCAAATCACGCAACATAGATTAAATGGAACTAATTACCAAGAATGGTCCCAATCAGTCATGCTCGTAATCAAAGGAAGAGGCAAGGCTGGATATCTAACAGGGGCAGTTCCTTAACCACACGAAACAGCAGTCACTTACAGTGCTTGGGAAGTTGAGAATTTTATTGTCATGGCTTGACTTATAAATTCAATGGAGCCAAAAATAGGAAGAACCTACCTATTCTGCAAAACTGCAAGAGAAATCTGAGAGGCTGTGCAAGAAATATATTCTGATTGGGAAAAAAACTTCTCAGTGCTTTGGAATCAGATCAAAAGTCAGAAATACTCAACAAGATAATATGTCGGTTACCGATTATTATAACTTGCTCACTGAATTATGGCAGGAAATGGATCTATTTTATGTAGTAAATTCGAAGTGTTGTGCTGATGCCAAGAAGTATGAAAAATTATTGGAAAAGGAGAGAGTTTTTGATTTCTTACAGGGACTTAATGTTGGACTTGATGAAGTACGAGGAAGGTTACTCGGTTTAAAACCATTGCAATCAATTCGAGAAACGTTTGTTGAGGTTCGTAGGGAAGAGAGTAGGAAAAAGGTCATGCTTACCTCACACACTTCTGAACAACCTCTCAAGACTCAGCTTTAGCGGCAAACTCTCGAAAGGAGTCTACTTACCAAACCCGAGAGCAAGAAACCAATAACAAGCGGCGGTGTGACCATTGTGATAAGCCCTACCAAACATGTAGCAGAATCCGATATTAGCAAATCCATAGGACTAAACCTGTGCCCCCAGTAGATTGAACTACTCCATCAACTCTTGAATCAGACAAAAATCACGACTGAGAAAGACTCACATGACCAACAAACCTCTACTGCAACACTAGTTCATAAAGGTAACCTGTGTCCATCATTATTATCAAAGTCCCAAGTCAAAATCTCTGGATTGTGGACACAGGTGCATCATACCATATGACGGGGTCTTTGAATGTCTTTGAAAAATATGAGCCATGTAACCAGAAAATTAATGTCTGGGTCGCGGATGGAAAACATTAAATATTGTTCTCTATGTACCTTAGTTAACTTATAATCTACTATCTGTCAGTCAATTAAACAAGGACATGGACTATATTGTGACGTTCTTTCCATCTCATTGTGAATTTCAAGACTGGTGTTCGGGGAAGATGATTGGCAGTGCTGAGGAGAAAGATGGACTTGACTACTTCTCAAGAAAGAGTACTCCTACTGAATCCAAATCACCACATAGGATTTCCCTTTCAATTATGTCAAATTCTGATCATCAACGCCTTGGTCGTCTAAATTTCTCATATTTGAAAATCTTATATCCAAACCTTTTCATCAATAAAGATCATATAAAAAGCAAAAATACTTATCTCATACACTCATACATACCCTCAAAACCTTTCCAATTAATTCATAGTGATATCTGGGGTTCCGCTAAATTTACAAGTCTAACTGGTACTCGTTGGTTTATCAGTTTCATTGATGATCATACAAGGGTATGTTGGGTATATCTAATGAAAGACAAATTTGAAGCCTATCATATCTTTAGACAGTTCCACAAACTCGTCCAAAATGTATTCCAGACCTTTATTCAAGTACTGCGTACAGACAATAGGAGAGAATATTTTTCAACTGATTTTATTCAATATCTCAGTGGAAACGGGATCATTCACCAGAGCTGTTGTGCTTATACCTTATAACAAAATGGGATAGCGGAGAGAAAGAATCGTCATCTTTTAGAGGTAGCCCAATCTATGATGTTTACTAACTTTGTTCCAAATTCCTATTGGGGAGAAACCATTCTAAATGCCTCATTGGGGGAAGTTATTCTCACATCTATATACGTAATCAATAGGATGCCATCATGTGTCTTAGATTCCAAAACTCCTTTGGCATGTCTTTCTCACTTTTATCTCGTTGTCAGAACTTCTAATAGTTTTATGCCTAGGATTTTTGGTCGTACTACATTTATTCATGTTCATGGTCCTTAATGAGGAAAATTGGAGAGCATTCAAATGTGTCTTCCTAGGATACTCGCCCAGTCAAAAGGGCTTTAAATGTCATCATCCACCTTTCAGAAAAATTTATGCATCTATTGATGTAACTAATAGGAAAGTCTTAGGAATCCTAATTTATTAGAATAGTCCATGATTCTAGTGATCTCCTAGGATTTCTTTTGCTTATGTAATTAGCTCTCTATTGCTATATAAATTAGATGAGGGTCTTGGTGAATTATCAAGCCCTTAATTATTCCTCTAATCTGTTCAACATGGTATCAGAGCCATTTTGAACCCTAAAACCAAAAGACTTCCGTTGCATCACCACCGTTCTTCTCTACGTCACATCCCTTCTTCTCTGCCCTAAACCAAAACACCAAAATCGACTTCATAGCAGCAACCAGCGACCACCGACTACCAGAGCAGCACTGTCGCCGACCACCAGAAACCTCCCTCACGTCGACGCGTGAGTGACACTTGCAGTCGTCCGGCATCCTCCAGTGACAGTGAGTTAATGGATCAGCTCGCCTCCTCAACTTGAACAAGGTTCTGGTCTTGGCTTGTGTCAAATATAACCAGAACCTGAGTATTTTGTCGTTCTCGTCGTCCATCATACGCTCCAAGTCATCGGCAGCAACAGTCCAGCATCTTCCGTCAATAGTTCTGGTTAGTAGATTGCAAGTATGTCAAAACCTGATGATAAGTCCTGTGGCTCGGGAACGGTTCCGACAATGGGATCCTCCAATCTGCGAATCGCCAAGCAATGTCTGAATGGTAATAATTACTCTTTCTAGTCCAAGAATGTTGCATTATTTTTCAAGGATCAAGGGGGACTATTAGGAAAGTCTTAGGAATCCTAATATATTAGAATAGTCCATGATTCTAGTGATCTCCTAAATCTCCTAGGATTTCTTTTCCTTATGAAGTTAGCGATCAGATGAGGGTCTTGGTGAATTATCAAGCCCTCAATTCTTCCTCTAATCTGTTCAACAATAACATTTATCGAAGTTGTACCCTATTATTAAAGAAAGAGAATAACCTAGAAATTTTGTTTGACATCTCTCCCTTACCGTCATCATCGCTACCATCATCCAATCTTAAGTTAGAATCTGGGTCAAATAGGGAATGTAATCCTGTTGAGTATGTGATGAATGATAAATTTGACAATGATATTACTATTGAAAAAGGGCAATTTGGGATGGTGTATCCAAGAAAGCCAGCTAACCGTCCTAACTCAAAGACAGTCCAAAATTATGCTCTTAATCATCCACCAATGAATGAAGCAAGTGAGATGTTTGAACTCATTCAATCTAAAATGTCTAGTGAAACAAAAACCTTGGACAATGATAGCGAGTTACCTATTACTTTGAGGAAAGGAACTCGAGAGTGTACCAAATGACATTTGTATCCTTTATCACACATCGTGTCCTTCCATAGATTTTCAGCTTCCTACAAAACCTTTACCAACCTAAATACTATCCCCATACCTAAGACTTTATCTAAGGCATTATCCACAAAAGAATGGAGGAAAGGCATGAAAGTTGACATGGATGCATTAAAGGAAAATAAAACTTGGGAGATAGTAGAATTGTCGAAGGGAAAAAATCAATGTGATGTAAATGGGTATTCACCTTTAAGTATAAGGTAAATGGATCTTTCAAGAGGTAGAAGGCGAGAGTAGTGCCCAAAGGCTAAACTCAGATATATGTAGTGGATTGCCTTAAGACCTTTGTCCCAGTTGCAAAGATGAACACGATAAGGTCAATTTATCCTTGTTTGAGTACCCAAGTATTTAGGGTATCCTTGGTAAACTACGTATGATAGATCCATATTCACCAACTTGAGGGGGAATGTAAAAAAGGGTTATGGTGGTCATCTACTTAGGTGTGCTTAATTAATGTGAAGAATGTATATTCCTACTTAGTGGGATTCTGTTGGACCCCGAACTTTTGGTGAAAAATTGGAGAATTGAGAAAGTTGACTTTTTGGGTCATTGAGAGTTGACTTTT
>JAOTBA010000005.1:26672209-26690706 GCA_025629845.1 Erythroxylum squamatum
AGATCCATTATAGATATTTCTTTTTAACCCAAATCCTAAGACCTAATTCTAAGCATTTCATCTTATTTTCAAGCCTTTCATCTTATTTTCAAGACTTAAGGCCAAGCTTTCGGATTTTATGCTAATTTGAAGACATAAGAATCAATTCTAGAAATTTTATCTCAACTTCTAATCTTAAGATCCATTCTAGGCATTCATATTGATTTCAAACCCTAAAATCCATTCCAGAAAATTTTTATGGCCTTTTTGAAATAATTACCCGCAACTCTAGCCATACACAAACAAACTCATGCCCATAGACAAACTCATGCTCATACACAAACTTGTGGAATTCATGCTTTTCTTGTACTGTTCCTAGCAATTAGAAGGCTCTTTCTAAATCTTTTACACATTGAAATGGGAGAATCCTGGCCCTCTTTAACTCGGATAAGATACAACTCATCAATTTCATTATTTGTGATCAAATTATCCACTTCAAAGTCTTAATTTTCAGTAGGAATCTCTATCTTAATATCTTTATCATCCATGCCTACGGACATATTATCAGAGAACCTCTCTTTGGAATAAGCTCATTGATATTCACCAAGGCATTAATACTCTACGAATTTTGCTAGGTGACTTCCATTCAACAATCCACCTTGATGAAGCCGAAGGAAATCAATACCAAACACAAACTCATGCCCATACACAAACATTTACACAAAAATCAATTTGTAAATGAAACTACCTCCACGAATCAAACACGAAAACGCAGAGGAGCGCAGTAGAGGAGAGCATGGAGAAGACGAAAATACCTGGACAAAAATAGCCGGAGAAGACACAGTAGCTCCACGGAGAAGACACGGTAGCTCCACAAGATGCAGCAGTTCCACACGATGCAGCAGCAGATCTGGAGGAGGAAGAAGGAGGATCGGTGCAGGTGGGGGGGAAGGGGATTCGGGGTAGTTGTTTTAAGGATTAAAAAGCGTTCAAGCAGAAGCAGACGACGATGTATAGCTTGAGAATTTACCGACGGAAATTTTTTGTCGACAAACTGAAAAATTATTATTCCGCCAACAAATCCCACCTTATTTACTGACGGTCACTTCATACAGTCACAAAATTTCGTTGCAAATTCATTTCCCTTCATATTTAACGATGGATATTTCTATCGCCGCTAAACGAAAATTTTCTTGACAATTTTTTCGACAAAAATAGGATTTCTGTCGATAATTTGCAACAATTTCTTTACCATCGGTAATTTTCCCTAGCTAATTCAATTTTTGAAGTTGAATTAATATCAAATTTGAGTCATAATATACAAAGAGTTATCATCTTATTATAGACATCTTGCTTTAACTTTGAAAGTAAACATTAAGACAACTGAAAGGATCGAGTGAATTGTACGAATGAAGAATTGAGGAACATCCAATAGGTAGATAATGACCCTGTTTGGTAATCAGCTGATTGTGTTAGTTGTTAGTTGATTCTATTAGCGGTTAGTTGATAGCAAAGTATATTAGCTGATTTGATCAGCGGATAGCATCAGTTGTTTATTAAAAATATTTGGTAAAATTAGTTGTTTAGTATTATCTATTTATGTATACAATTGACTTATAAGAGCATGACTTAAAAAAAATTATAAGGACATAAGTATTATACCTTAGTATTTCTTTCAATATTTTCATAAGAATTTAGATTTTAGATATTTAATTTTACAAAAATTAAGTTTATAACTCTAATAAAAAACATAGAATATATAATAATAAAAAATTTGATTACCTTTTTTAATTTAATTAATTTTTTATAATTTATAAATTAATTAAACAATTTTAGTAAATTAATCAAAATTTCAACTTTAAATTTCTTACCATTAATGGTGTTAAGAATTGGAGTTTAATTTGTAAGTTTTATTTAAAAAATTAAAATTGAAATATAGGAGTGACAAAGAGTGTCATGCCTATGACATTGTAAGTTTTATAAAAAAATTAAAATTGAAATGATAAAAAAATTAAAAACAAAAAAAGAGTCGTAGAGTTTATAACTAAATTGAATTACAAAAGGTTAAAAGATATCCAAAAGGGTGGATGTTAGCTTACATATTCCATTGAATAAAATGCTTTTTTTCAATGTATACTTATAGGAAAATGGTTCTTAAGATAAGTAGTTGAGTAAGAAAAAATTCGAGAAGTTCAAATCTTATGACAATACATTCAATTAAAACAAGTGCTTTTGAGGATACATTTGATGTATAGTTTAAAGGCTACGAGATGTTAAAAGATTTACTTTTATGATGAATTCAAAGAGTTTTATTTTTTAGATGATAAAAATTTATCATTTTTATAAGAAGGCTAATGGGAGTATAGTTATCTTGTTCAATGAGAGTATGTAGAGTCATATATTGCTTATAGAGAATAACAATTCATATTTTCAATTATTGAAACTATAATTATCTAAGAACAATTCTTAATGAATATGAAAAAAATAACAACTTAGTTCTGAGAATTAGATCTATAGAAATAGACACGGATGTTGCTAACCTATTATAGTCTAAGTATATAAATAATGTACTAAAAATATTTAGTATTTGAGATATCTAATACTTGTGAAATATCAAAGATATCTATTATTCTATATATGAGTTAATATTTGAAGGTTAAATAGATATTAACTTCAGAATTAAATCCTAATAAAGGTATATTTTACTTGAAATAATATTATTTTGAAATCAAAAATATTCTAATGTAGCATTAATTGCTAATAAATCCAAAATGCACTTTTTATTTAGTAGAAATTGTTAATTGCATCAACAAGTTCTTTAATAAACTTGATATAGTTCATTGCATTATTCAGACAATAATGTATTGTATAACATCACAACCATTGGGCATAGGTAAGGAGCTATAATCTTATCAAAGATCCAAGTATGTATTTAGGTAGTTTCTTTTACTTATGATATTAATTAAGATAAAAATTATAAGATTTAAGCAAGTGCCCTCACTATAAAAAATCTTATAGAATTCTCTCATTAAATTATTTTCCTAACAGTAGCATAATCGTCATAAAGAGATATGATATAAGATAGTTAAACAATTGACTTAGTGCAAGTAAGAAACTGTTAGTTTATGCCCTAAACCAGTTGGTTAGTTATAGCCTAGAGCAAAATAATTTAAAGGTATTATTAATCTTATACATATTTAGATGTATATGATAAATTCATTTAAAAAATATACATTGCAAATAAAATTATGATGAAATCATGATTATGAGATTCATATTGCATTTGTGTATTACTTCTAAATTGCTCATAGTCATTAGTCTATTGAGATTGAACATTAATAGAGGTTAAAAAGACTAATATGCATTATGTTTCTTTCTTTTGAAGAAAGTAGTTTATCTTATAGACTAAAGTATGAAGATACTCAAACAAATGTATGTGTGGTTATTAAAGAACAAGTTCACTGAACTGACCTTATAAGAGAAATCAATTTGAAGTATTACTTGTATATCTATAGAAATTTTCATTGTGATAATTGTATAAATCATCATTTGACTTGAAGTTATCAAAATATCTAAGATAAAGATAGTTATCCCTTAATAGTACTTATGATCTATTCTAGTTGATGGTAGCTTAGTCGGTAGTCATTGGATATAGCATGAACTATATGAAGGTAGTTCAGTGATCAATATATGATTCATCGCTTATTACGTTATTCTCGATTAGTATTGATTTAAAAAATATTTGGCTAAAGTAGAATGATATTTTTGTAAAATAGTTTACAAATGCCAATAATAGAATCAATTATTAATGATAAAAAATAAAATAATTGGACTAAAATAAAATATAAATTAATTTTATATTCTTATATCTAATTAGAACATGATGTGATGAAAAAAATTGAATTATATGAAAAAACCACGCACAAAATATATTAGTTAAAACTACTTTAATATTCTTAAATATTTGAATATTTATAATGTATTGTTAAATGTCAATCTTAATATATAGATATAAATAAATAAATTAGAGAATTACAAATAAACTAAAAGAATTTAATTTAGATAAATCCTAAATATAATTTAGGGTTATAATTCATATTCATTGCCAACATATTTAAAAATCTAATGGGTCACACATAAAGAATGAGTTGAAGGGAAAAAAGGTATTATAATCAAATTAACCTTAATTGTTAAGTTTAAAAAACTTGATTAAATGTAAAATATTTAACAAATAAAGTTCAATATAAGATTTTGAATCCTATTTGGATATAATTGTTATTCAATTAGAATTAATTATAATTCTAATTAAAGTTTAATTAAAATAAAATATCCATAACTTATTATAAATAGGATTAGTCATTAGGAGAATTAACACTTCTTGTTTAACTCTTTATAACAACTGTAGAGTTCTCTCAATGTTCTGTGAATGCTATCATAGATCAAACACTTATATAATTTGAAAAAAACAATAAGGTAAAGATCAAGTTTCATGATAAGATATAAATTAAAAATCTTGATTAATTATCATTTGTTAACTATGTTATAAAATTTTAAAATTTTCAGCGATCTTTAGGAAATCATACAAAAAATTTTGTGGTTATTCTAGTGTGTATGAGATTGAATCCCGGCCCGATTATCAACAAAACAAAGAATATAAACAGACCACGACATAAGCCACAGCAAAAACATGAAAATTTGAACATGCAGCTTCGTCTAAATGTGGGGATGATTTTTCTACAGAAAATAATGTACAAGTACAAATTACAAACTGGTCTAACGTTCATAGAAAATGTCCTTTGAGCTTATTCTATAATGGTTCTTAAGATAAAACAAGTTTGCAAAATAATCTGAGATGTTTAGGTGCTACAAATGGTTCTTAGGAGCTTAGCGCTTACGTTTTACGTGGTGGGCAATTTCATCTTCAACATGTACTATTTCATTATTCAGCTCTTCCAATGTGGCTCTTCTAGATTGCTCTTCTTCTCTGACAGTAAGCTCACTAATTAAGTTAGAAAGATGCTTCAAACACGAAAGATATTCCAGCTTTGCTTCACGAATACCAGAAACCATCCTATCAGCTTCAAACTGCACGAGTGCACATGGGTTTAGCATTTCAGTTCAAATTAATGTAGTCAACTGTTTACACACTAGTTGATAAAAAGGGAAAGGAGAGTTTACAAATTGTCAAATTGAGAACTTAATGCTGTAAAACAGTCTTAAAAAATGATTAATTACATGCAGATGTATTGCAATCTGTAAATGCAAAGTAAAATATTATCTTCATTTAAATTTATTTTCACACCATACCGGGGTTCACACTTAAATTCAAATTAAGCGGAATTTTCAAAACTATAAAATGATTGGACGAATTAAAATTGATATGTGATTTCAGGAGCAATTATAATATAAAATTTCCTAGAGAATACAGTACACAGTTTCCCATCTTTAGTCTAAATGTGACTGTAAAATAATAATATCTGCAACTCTATTGTAGGATTTGATTTAATTATATAATTTAATTCTAAACAATATACTCTTTCAATTTGTAGTATTCATAATTATATATCTACACTACGAATTTGGGGTATCCTTTACAATACTCTTCCTCAAACCGACTTGAATATATGTCTTCCACAACTAGCTCGTCGGTTGGTGTGTCAAATTGCTACTTTAGGCAATCCTTCTGGGAGGATTTCCCCTACCTTCCCAACAATTGGGATAAAGGGTAAAAATACCGACCCATTATCTAATTTCTCCTTTATAATATGCTTGTCAGCCTCATCATATTCAGGACTAGATCACAAGCAATAAGTATGGTAGCATTATTATCAAAATACAGCTTCATCAATAGTGGAGTGGTAACTTATAGCTACCACAAATTCTATAAGCAATCTCTCTAAATTCTAAATTCTACTTCAACGCGATTCCTAGCTATCAAATTTTCTTTCTTGCTGCGCCTTTTTACAAAATTTCCACTAACGGAAGTGCAATAACCGGACGTTAATCTTTTATTATCTGTACTCGCAACCCAATCTACATTTATACATACGTCCATTCATATGATTAGAATATCTGAATGGTGAACCTTTACCCAGCTTTCTTGTAAGTATCTCAAAATATTATAGTCGGAACAAAATGCTCAGGTCTTGATTAGTGCATAAACTAGCTTACACACTGATAGACTATGTCTGGGCGTGTAGAGTAATTTTCCCACCAATCTTTAATACTGATCTCTAAATGTAGCTTCTTCAAGTTTGCAAATTGAACTTTGAGATTAGGATCTATCGATTTCTCAACAGCTTACACCACAGCAAGCCTATTTCCCGAGTAAGAAACACATATATCATTTGTTAAACAAACTTGGAACTTCCATATCGATGAAGTATTTTAGAGTATGTAAGTCATTGATTTCAAATTCCCTAGTCAATATCTGCTTCAGTTTCTCAATTTCATTTCTATCATCACCTATCAAACTAATATCATCAACATAGACATCAAAACAGAAACTTCACATTATTATCATGCATATTAAAACATAGTATGATCAGCTTGGCCTTGGCTATAACAATGACACCCTTAATATCTTTCCCAAAAGATTCGAACCATGTTTTTGGTTGAACCAGTGCAAGATGTTTTGTTTCTTTTATTGATGATTGTACTCATGTTACTTGGATTTTCTTACGCAAACATAAATCTAATGTTAGTATCGTTCTCCCAAATTTTTGCTCCATGATCAAAAATCAATTTGGGACAAATATCAAAAGATTAAGGACAGATAATGCCAGAGATTATTTCAATCAAGTTCTTATCCTATACTTTCAGAAAGAAGGAATAGTTCATGAATCATCTTGTGTGTATATTCCAGAACAAAATAGGGTAACATAAAGAAAAAATAGTCATCTCCTTGAAAAAACATGAGCCCTATTATTTCAAAAGAATATTTCTAAGGCGTTTTGGGAGAAAGCAGTTCTTACAACCACTCATCTTCTAAACAGATTGTCTTCTAGAGTTTTGGGTCTCAAAAGTCCCACGGACGTCCCTTCAACAATTTTCTCAAATCTAAACACTACCAACAATCTTGTTCCAAGAATGTTTGGGTGCATGTCATTTGTTCATATTCATAATAGAAGGAAATTAGATCCTAGGGGTTTGAAATGTGTCTTTGTGGGCTATTCTTCAACTGAAAAAGGTTAAGGGTATAACTGTTACCACCCTCTACAAAGTAGTTCTATGTCTCAACAGATATCACATTCAATGAACAAGATTCGTACTTTAACAATCCTTGTCTCCATGGGGAGAATTCAATTAGGGAAGACAAAGAAAGTTTTTTGCTTGATCCGATTCTTGTGTCCATTTCTAAAGCACCAAGCGTATCTTTTTATTCATCCTGTCTAAACCATATGCCAAAACAATCATTTGACCCTATGCCTGAACAACCCATATTTGAACCCATTCCTAGAGCACGAAGTGAACCACAAGAAAAATCTAATTCTACCCTTGGAGACTTGAGATTTGGCAAAGGCAAGACGTTCATCAGAAAGAAGACGTTTGTTCCTGAACCTACACGGGTCCAAGAGTCCAACTCATATTCTTCACATGAGGTAACAATTTTCAATCCTGCATTGTAAAATGAAATTGAAGGTTATATGGATAATGATCAACAGGACCTTTCTATTGCCATCAAAAAAGGAACCGGAGAGTGTACAAAATGACCATTATACCCTTTTGCACATTTCTTATTGTTTAAAAATTTTTCACCATCCCACAGAGCCTTCCTTATGATCCTAAGTACCATTACCATCCATACCACCTTATCTGAGGCTTTATCTAATGAAAAATGAAAACAAACTATAAATGTGAAGATGGAGGCATTGGAAAAAAACAAAAGTTGAGAATTAGTGAAATTACCTATAATAAAGAAATCAGTGAGTTATAAGTAGGTATATACGGTGAAATATAGAGCAAATGGGTTAGTTGAGAGATACAAGGTGCAACTGGTAACAAAAGGCTTTACTCATACTCATGGGATTGATTATTTAGAGAATTTTGCTCCTTTTGCGAAGATGAATATTGGTAGAGCATTATTGTCATTAGTGCCTAATTATGGTTGGTAACTGCAACAGTTTGACGTCAAGAATACAATAGAGATTTAGAAGAAGAAATTTACATGGAAGTTCTACCAGGTTATAGGAAGAATTTCTATTCATACTATGTGTAAGTTGAAGAAGGCACTATATGACCTTAAGCAATCACCTCGAGCATGGTTCGAAAGAATTGCAAGAGTCATGTTGGCTATAGGATAAGACAAAGTCAAGGAGATCATACATTGTTTATCAAACATTCTCCTTCAAAAGGAGTTACAGCTCTTCTAATGTATGTTGATGATATAAAAGTGATAAGAGATGATAAAACAGTTGCTAAGTCAACGATTAGCTAAGGAATTTGAGATTAAGGCATTGGGAAGGTTGAAATATTTCCTTGGAATTGAAGTGCATGAGATTTTTATATTACAGATCTTTTGGCAGGCAAGACAGCATGCAAACTTGCAAGCACTCCTATTGATCCAAATCTTAAGCTTGGAAAAGTAAAGGAGGAGGATGCAGTAGATAGAGAGATGTATCAACATCTAGTAGGAAGATTAAATTATTTGTCTCACACCCGACTATATATAGCATATGCAGTAAGTGTAATTAGTCTATTTATCCATAGTCCGAAGGAAGTTCATTTACAAGAAGCTCAAAGAGTACTTAAATATCTTAAGGAACATCAGGGAAGGGTATTTTGTTTAAAGGGAATTGAGGTTTGGTTCTTGAGGCAGTGATGCAAAAGAACTTAAAAGTATATAAAAGAAATAAACGAGAAAAAATTAGTCAACCACAAGTCTTAATTTGGTAGGATGAAGATCGAGAATTGAGTCGATAGCAAACGATAAGGGCTGAAATTCAGATTATGTTAGAATTCTTTATTAGATAGGAAGTAGTAGTAAGTTAAATATGTTATTCTATTTTACATATGTTATCTTAGTTGTTTAGGACATATAGAATTTTTATTAGAATAGGATTTTAATTTGTTAGGAAACTTTTCCTACTAGAATAAGGGTTCTAAGAACTCTATATCTATGTACTCAGCCCTTCAATAATAAGAAGCAATCTGGAATTTTTCTACAAACTTGAGTTGAGGTGTGATGCTTTCTTCTAAGAGTGATTTTTAGACCCTAGGAGTGATTCCTAGTTTCCTACCTTCCATTTTATGTGTTCCTTACTAAATTTCAGCAAAACTAACTTACATTCTAGCCATATTAAACTCTAAAATCCTAAGTCTAAATCTCCAGCAATCGAACCTTAAAATTTTAGTACTCCTACCCAAAATTCAACTTTGAAACTTGATATTCCAGCAGCCTAATATCAGCCATATTTCCTAATTTTGTGATTTTTAGCTACTAGTAAAGAATTATTCTATTTGTCTTATATCAATTTGGTGTCAGAGCTTTGGTCCACGATGGCAACACATAGTGGAATGGCATATAGAAGAATATTCAGCGACCAAGAGCAAGATGAAATACTTCTAAATATTGCAAAAAAATTGGGCATCGCTGATCCTCGTTCACAAGGATATGAAGATT
Source organism: Erythroxylum squamatum (assembly GCA_025629845.1). Lineage (NCBI taxonomy): Eukaryota > Viridiplantae > Streptophyta > Magnoliopsida > Malpighiales > Erythroxylaceae > Erythroxylum > Erythroxylum squamatum. The sequence continues at coordinate 26,681,811 of JAOTBA010000005.1, forward strand.
ATGTTTGTAGACTACAAAGATTTTTATATGGATTAAAAGATCTTCTAGACAATGGTACAAGAGGTTTGATAGTTTTGATAGCCCCTCTTCTAAATGACATCGTTTTGGGGAAATAAAAACCAAAGTGACGTCGTTTGAGGGGGCGTTCGAACACCTACCCAAGCCTAACAAGTTGATTTCGGATTGGACTGGACTTAATTTGCCAAGCCTACTCATTGCAGCTCAAAAGAAATCACATGTTAAGGAGTTGGAAGATATTATTAACTCATAATTTGAGATTAAAAATGTTGGATTAGGAAATATTCTTGTGGAATGTTCTGGATGAAATATTCTTGTGGAACTTGGAATATTATAGATTTGTTCTAGACTGTAAATACATGAGTTTAGGATTTAATCAAGCCCGTAAATATACAAAGATCTATAGCTATAACCTCCTAGTTATATTTTCCTAATTTAGATACCTTAAGTAGCTATATATATGCAAAGTAGATACCTGTAAACTCATCAGCAATATAACAAAATTTCTTATTTTCTTATTCATATCAGTTTACAATATTGAATAAAAAGATTACAAGGATATTTTAAAACTGGGAAATTTAAGTAATGATATGGCATCATGTCTAAGAGCAAAAGTACACCCACTACATCTATGCCATGGTATCAGATACTAGCTCATACTGAATATGCCCTCACTGAAAATCTAATTTACTGAATAACGGCCTCACTGAAAATCTAATTTCACTTCAAAAGGGGAAGAGATTTAGGTATCAATTGGCAAAGAGAAAAAGAAAAGAAAAAAAAACAAGGGGGTGTTGGTGGGTGAGTGGTTGCATGACTGCACTGAGATTTAACATGATTTAGCCAAGTCTTATTTGTCATTATAATGTAAACTATGGAGAACAAAGTAGACAGAAGCTTTAACTATATCCAAATATTCCAGCTTGACGTGCAAAATGAGGAGAACAGTTTGAAAGCAAATTCAAATACAAAGAATATCACAAGTACATGTTATTTAAAAATAGCAATTACCACAAAAAGACAACTTAAGATTGAGGGAAGATAAGACGAAAAGAAAAAAGGATAACAATCTCCTCCACACCCCACCATGGCAGATTACAGATACATGAAATTACTTGCATCATTTGACAGAGTTCTCCTTAAGAAACTAGCATTACTAAAGGCCCTTTTTCCTTGAACAAGTAATAAAGCCCTTTTCAACATAGATGCAGCAACTACTAAAAGGGAGAGGGACGTTAGAAACAAAAGAAGAGTTTAGATTCTCACAACCACAGGTTGGATCTATCATCCATTGGCAAAAAACCTTACCAACAGAATAATATTCATATGAAATGTACCTCTTTGTAAGCATAACGGCATTCAGAAAAGGCACCTGCTGCTCCACCAGTGGATGATTGGTCTCCCTGCTCATCAACTCAAGCACATTAACAGTCAACATACAAACCAACAGGAATTCTTAAAACCCAAAAAAAATGAATCATAATAGCTGAAATCAGTTCAATTGATGTAGTTATAGAAAAAAGTGATTTTGAAACTTGAAAAGTGTACATGAAGTCCACTAATCAATTCAAAGTGATGATGATAATTCATAACAGTAAGGCAAGTTTGTGAGCCAGGTGAAAAATGTGTGGCTCAAAAGAGAAAAAAACTTCTCTTTCGATGAACACTCATATCCAGTCATCAAAATTCCATGCTATTAGCTGGACTTGTAATAATGACAATAAATTAATCTTATTTTTTATACTAACCATTGACTCTCGTAATTCTTTCCGTGAAATCTCCAAAAGTCCAAGAGTACCAAGTGATTGCAGCTGTGAGTCAAAGTAAGGTTTCTATCATTCCCATGCTTTAAAAATTACATATGAAAACATCGCAACAAGTAATCTTTTATTCCCAGATTTAATATAAGATAACATCCAAAGTTAATATGGTTTCAAGGGCACTCTTTGATGGTAGCAATTACCTTGAGGACCCACTCACACACAAATGACACTTCAATGCAAATGATTCTAGTTCCAATTTAACAAATTCAGCTACATATATCTGAGATATGTATGTGAAATATTAGCAGTGAAGAAACAATTTCATTCACATTACCCGTAGGTTACAGCTATATTCAACATATATACAAGTGTCTATCCTAAATAAAGTATCAGATTTCCTAAGATACAAGGACATCTGTATCTTATCCTAATCCCTAGAAATCAAGGATTCATAAGATTTCTATAGCTATACAATCTTCTAGATAATACTGCATGATTCTACATAATCTGCATGATTATACATGATCTGCATGATTCTGCATAATCCGACACAAACTCTAGAAATGAGTCCATGGTAAGATTTGATTCTTCTTTACATACACGATCTGTTGAAACATCCATAGATGATTCCCACCTTCATATTGCCATTAGGAAAGGTACTAGAGAATGCACCAAGAGATTACTATACCCATTTTCCCATTATGTATCACTTAAACACTTGTTATCAACCTACAAAAAATTTATCGAGTCTAAATACCATTTAAGTTCCCAATACTATTTTGAGGCATTGTCAAAAGGGATTGGAGGAATGCAACAAGAGAGGAAATGGATGCATTAGAGAAGATTAGGACATGAGAGATGGTTGATAAACCAAATGGAAATGACATAGTTGACTGTAAATGAATCTTCACAATGAAATATAAAGTACAGTTAGTTGTTAAAGGGTACACTCAGACTCATAGGATTGATTACCAGGAAATGCAAAAATGAATACTTTGAGGATTTTATTGTCCTTGGTAGCTCACTTTGACTGGTAACTTCTGTAGTATGATGTGAAAAATGTCTTCCTTAATGGAGATCTAGATGAAGAAATCTACATGAGCTTTGGTAGATTTGCTAAAGTTATAAATGTGTTGGAATCTAAACAAAGTTAAGGTGGTCACACTCTTTGCATCAAGCACACAGTTGCAAGGAGAATGAATGCACTTCTAGCGTATGTTAATAATATTGTAATTGGAAATGATTTTAAAAAAATGAATTTAAGCAACAATTGATCAAGGAATTCGAGATAAAAGAGCTTGAGAAATTGAAGTACTTCCTTACTTAATAAGCATAATTAGTCAGTTCATGCATGACTTGAGAGAGTCACATCTATAAGTTGCATATAGAGTGTTGCGTTATTTAAAAGGCAATCCAAGGAAAGATATTATGGTTAAGAGGAATAATCATCTCACCTAAAATCCTATACTAATGCAGAATATGCAAGATCTATAGTGGACCAAATATCAACCATAGGTTATTGCACTTTTCTTGGAGGCAATTTGGTAACTTGGAGCAAGAAATAAAATGTTGTGGCTAAATCATCAGCAGAATCAAAGTTTAGAGCAATTGCTCAAGGCTTGTGCAAGTTGTTATAGTTGAAGATTATTTTAGATGACTCGAAAGTTATGTAGGACGGTCCTATAAAGCTCTATTGCAACAACAAATCAGCTATTAATATTGCTCATAACCCTATTTAACATGACAAGAAAAGGCACATTGAGATTAATAGACATTTCATCACGGAGAAGTTGGAGGAAGAGCTTGTATGCATGTCATATGTTCCATTAAGAAGCTAACTAGCTAATGTTCTGATAAAGAGGCTAAACAATTAAAGTTTCCATGATATTATTTCCAAGCTGGGAATGGAAGCCATTTATTCCTCCACTTGAGGGAGAGTATCAAGTTGTATATTAGATGGATACAATTTTAGAAAAGTCAATTTCTTGATATCCCAAACATTGTGAGATCTTACAAGATTGTTATCTTTTCCTAAGAGTGTGGAATCCAATAAGGTTAGTTTCTATTCCTAAGAGAGTGTGGAATCTTAGGAGATTGATTCCTATTCTTAGAGTTTGTTTCTTATTTATCCTCCTCTAAGGTGTATATAAACACGTAATCCTAAATAATTGAGTAAGAAGAAAAAAAAATTTCCTTCTTATTTTGTGTGAAGATACATAAAATATTCCTATCCTGAATACATGATAACATTCCTATACCAAATATTGGATCTCAATGATTTCAACAAGTACTATATTAAGAAATCATTCAATCCAAAATCTTAATCTATTTGGATTGACCAAGGACTTTATTATATGCAACTCTAAATAGACATATTGTGAACCTTTGGAGCACGATTGGACCACATTACAGCACATACTTTTCATTCTCTCCTACTCTCATCCCATCATCTCCTTGAATTCAATTATAGATAATGAAGCTCATTTCCACCAAGCAACCTATAGGGTTAGATATGAGCATATTCATATAAAGATACAAAAGAAAAGATTATGTTCAACCAGATATATATACAATCATTAGGCCCTTTTAAGTTCTCATGGTTTCTTATATTCCTGGATGATGAAAATTCATTCTTTCTATTTGCTAAGTCTAAGTTGTGAAGACTCAAACGACATAAATCAAAATTTCTATAAGGACTCCTATGAAACCATTTATAGGCAAATGTGAAAAGTCTAATGGCATGATAATATAAGATACCAAGCATGTATACTAAAAACATCAAACAATAAGTAATTGAGAAAAGTAGAAACTATAATGGAAACTTGATTGTGGGCTTTGCTCTTGCTCTCTCTTTCCTCTCCCTCTCCCTCTATCTAATGTGTGCATATGAATAAATGTTCATGTGCATATTTATAAAACATTCAGTATGTATGTCATCTTCTATGTTCATAAGTATGTAATCTTCTAAGTTTATAAGTATGTCATCTTCTATGTTCATATATGCTTACTTCGATAAATGGGGATATATATATATATATATATATATATGTTTGTGTAGTGTGTAGAGAGTAACATACAAAAAGATGTGAAATAAATATTAATTGACTATTAAAACCTTACTGCTGCAAACAAAAAATAAGAGGGGAAAGAGTACGAACTCACATTTGTTCTGTGCAAGTGATTAGCAATTTCCTATAGATGCTCATGACAATTTTGGCAGAATGGAAGTTCTCATTTCTCAATTCCTTGTAACAACGTTGCTCAAGAGAATCTGTGATCTGATTGCCAAATTTATATCTTTCAAAAACTGAACAAGAATCCTTGATGATTGAAGGACCTTTCACTCATTGTGTTTATAGTTACTGTCAAATATTAGCCTTATAAAGGTATATAAATCATAGGACTGGCAACAAGTTGAAAGCACAAATTGAGTTCTTTTGCAAACCTCTAACTTTATTTGTGTAAGCAAACAATTTTATGGAAATACATAAAGGAATTCAGTGGACAAGAAAGTTGAATTCAGCAGCAAAGAAAGAGAGATAATGGACTTAAATAAATGCATTACATAGTTGTCATTTATTGAGAATAGATAATGCCTCTAGATCTCTAATGTGCGTGCAGAATTTGATGTTATGGAGGTCAAAGTCTAGTTTTCAAAAAATAATATAAGATAGAATGAATGAAAACGAAAAGCATTAATCACTAAACCAATTAGAACTTGCTTCAATCACCATATTCTTAGTTTTTCAATAGTTGGTTATTAAAGAAGCATAACTAATTTGAACACAAAATTTATGTGTTGATAGCTTTGTGGCAATAGAATAGCTTGAAATGACTTGAAGTCCACTATTCTCAAGTAGAACAATGAAAACAAAGAAAGGATATGCACCCAATAAAGGAAAATCATGAGCAAATGCATGTCATATGGGGATTTTTCAGATCTACATAACCTCATCCTTCCTAGTTGTTCTTTTCCTAAGATTATAGAGAAAACTTTATACCTTCGGTATACGTAAGGGATTTTTAGCAGCATATTCACAAAGTTTTCCGATCTTGCGATCATTTGGCCCTTCTCCCTGCCAATATTCCACAAAGGATTGAGAAAAACAAGAAATCAAAACCACATCACTTTGCAGCTGAAAATAATTTAAAGTTTCATATGCACAATGCTTGTTTCGTATCATGCACTTCCAAGAAGTTTTGGTGGCAGTGGCTGTTTTATACCTAACTATTTTAGTAGGAAATTGCTTTATTATGTGTGGAAAAGATGCCCCAGATTTAATCAACAGAAACTGAAACAAACTGCTTGTAAATGCATTAATTTCTTTCTGATACCCTAAAATATTCAAAATCCAGAAGCTGGAAGAGAGGATCTTTAACTAAGATACTTAAATTATAACTCTACAGTAACATTTAGAATAACTTGAACAAATGTTGCAGATACTTGATGGCCATATCTCTGAAGATTAATATGTTCACCAGATCAAAGCTCACCATGTGATGGTGATAGACTGATTATGGCTAGATGTCAGCTGTTACAATGTTCTCAAAGATACCTACTGAGGAAAGAGATTAACAGTCACATGCATAAGCAACTTGATTAAAGACAAAGTTCAACTACATGAATCACCAATGAAGTTGCTAAATTAGTGCAAAGAGTAGAGTATTCTCACATTATGATGAGCAAAGCAACATAGACTACTTCAGTTAACCCGACTAAGATTAACAAATCTTAAAGGTACAGAAAGCAAAAACATCTACCTGATTACGAGGGAATATGTCAGCGATGAGCTTCTTGTACCTCTTCACAGGCTGTCTGGACCTTGCCCTCATTGCTGGGCAAAAGAAGCAAAGGCCACCACATACAGGCAGTAGTTGCCTCGAAATTACCCCAGAGATCATGTTCATTTCTGATCCCCGAAGATACAACCAATTTCTAAGAAAAACTATCTACCTCTACTGTTTTGCTTTCTTTCCCTTGTAACCCGAGCAAAAAGAAAATCTCCAACTTTGGCCCCGAGAAGGGAAAGAAAGGCCTCAACCTCAGATGGGTAGCCTTCAAAAACAAGGTCGAGCCTGTTATCAGTGATTTGATATCACTAACCAAATATATCTCACCCCTGACAGAAAGGATTATCAAACCCACAAAAGCAAAGAAAAGAATTGAAAATTTCAAAAAGGTCACAAGCAATGTGCGAATTGCCACTTGAAGGAAAGTGTTCAAAGAATTTGAAAATGTAATCATATAACACCAAAATCAACTATCAAGAAGATGGTGGACAAGATTATAACAAAAGGGGTAACGTGACATGAAACTCAAAGGTTCGTTGACCAATGAAGCAAAGGTAAAAGATAAGAAAGATAAAACCTTTGAGATCAGATCTCCAAGAAGAAGAAGTGCTGACCAGAGGCTGCAAAATTACTCTAGGCCATGCAAACAAGGCACCGGATTTTCAGCAATTTCCACAACGCTAAATGTAGTTACTTCCCCGTATCGTCGTCTATCAACGTCTCTCTTTTCTAAAAACTGTATGCCAACACACTTGATTGAAATCATTGAATGAAAACGGCTTGCCATTTCAAATTATTATGATACATGATGTACAAGGAATGGCATATTATATGTTTTGCACTGTTTCTTAACGTTATACTTTCGGGCATCGATGACAACGTGCGGTCTTCGCGTACTTTGTTTGGTAGTTAATTGCGCGCAGTCTGTTAAGGTAGTTAGTTTTGTATTATTTATCAAAAATATTGTTTTATAAACTCCAGTTTGCAACGCCTACGAAGACTAGAAATTTGTTCTAGAAATTAGAAATTTAGAAAAGTTAGGTTGATAATATTAAAGAAAATAATTTTTTTTATTTTAGATTCAGTATATTACAAACTCCAAAAAAAAATAGGTATAACAAAAAGACTAGAAAGATGTACCTTTAAAGTCCTCGAGCCCAACCTCCAAAATATAGGCTGTCGGTCGATAACTTTAGCCACAAATTTCAGACGCATAGATGCAAGATGTTTCTCTCTAACACTGCAGGATGGTCTTACTCGCCGGATCTCGTAGTACAGATCCCTCGCGTAATAAGCGGTAAGAGGGGCCGGTCTTCAACAGCGTGTCAGGTACTAGCTGATCTGGTCTCCTTCAAGTATTTTCTTTATTTATTGTTTATAAATTTATTTACTGATAGTGGTTGAGTGTCAAGCATATTAATTTATTTACTCCTTTCTTCAACATCAATCCCCTTTGTACATTCTGCTTTTGAAATTTATTTACTGAATGTGATCGAGTGCCCCGCGGACTATTGTAATCCTTTATTCAGCATCCACTCCCCTTTTGTACTTTCTGCATGTGGGTTTAAAGGAAACAACCTCTCTACATTATAGGAGTAAGGTTGCGTACTATCAGACCTCCCCAGATCCTACTTTAGTGCGGGACTTCAGACTGAGTGTGATAATGATGACGAAGAAGAAGACTAGAAAGAAAAAGATAAACATTAATGGAGCATATTTTAACCAGTCCAGACTTAAGAGTAGGAATGGTAAAAAGCTCATATTAGATCCAATCTGACCTAGCATTATTGGGTAAAGTTGACTTTAATATAATCGAGTTTGAGTTTAAACTAAACTCGAGCTTAAGAGTATCCATTCTAAACTCAATTCGACTTTTATTTCACTTAAGCCCCCTATTATATATAAATATTAATGTTTAAAAATCGAACCAGATATTAGATCGGTTAAAGAAAAAATTTAAGATTTAAAGGTTTAACCGATATTAAACCGTTATAAAATTAGTATAAAAATAAGAAATAAAAATTATAAGAATAAGTAAAAAAAATATTTTATTGAAATAAAAATATCTCGTTATCTATTATTTTATAATGAATTAATAATAAATCAAATCAAATAATTCATATTAAAATTGAGTCTAATATAAAACTTAAAATAACAATCAAAATCAAAATCAAAATTATATTTCTAAAAGAGGTTATGATACGGCAACAACCTAGAATCAATGTCTAGATCACCTCCGTTTCAATAATTGTTCCCAAACCTAAATTCAATCAATCTAACAAGACCCTTCACCCCCAAAACAGCAAGGAATTGGTAACAAAGAG
>JAOTBA010000005.1:26710406-26725616 GCA_025629845.1 Erythroxylum squamatum
ATGATGAGATCATGATAATGAGATTCCTATCATGTGTAATTATGTTAGTATCTAAATTATCCCTAGTCATAGGATTAATGAGACAGGACATTGTTAATCTAGATAGACTAGCATATGTTATACTTCTTGATTTAATCAAGCAGTGGATCTTATAAACTGTAAGCATAAGATGTCTAGAGTTAACATATGGATGCTTATTAAGAGTAGTGAGTACACGGATGACCCGTTATGAAATTATCATATGAATGATCTATCAAATGTCAGTGATTAATCTCAACATAGCAATGGTGCAAATATCCTTAGACTTGAGGTACTCAAGGATATCTTAGATACTGATCCTATGCTTTGACACTATTCCTTGTTGCCATTAGATGAGGTCGCTCATAGGGTGGTGATTGGGTACAACTATCGATATTTGAAGGTAATTAGGTAGCCAATAAAGGATTCACCAGGATGACACATAGAGTAATGAGATCCCTTGGATAAGAACTAACATCACTTGGACTAGATTTGACATAGTTAGTCTAGTAGGAGTTGACACATCGCCCACACTCCAAACCAAGTAGAGTATAGGATGGTGAAGGGACGAATTGCACGGTAATTGACTATGAAAAGGTTCATAAGTCGAATAATTAACTATCGAAGAGTTCGAGTGTTAATCCACTTACATTCCAATAAATTAGCATCATAAAACCCTTCATGATATGCTCAGATTAAGAGTTAATTCAAGTGATCAAAATAACTGAGAACTTAAGGGTCACAATTATAAAAGATCGGATGAAAAACAAAGTGTGCATGGCTGTCAATTAAGCAAGCCACGATCATCCACGATCGTGACCGACTTAATGACAGGTAGTACATAAGTGATTTCTTCACTTATGTACACACAAAGTTTTACCCAAAAACACACTCAATAGAGAGGCTAAGCATCCAGAAGAGTTCTGGAAGTTGAGAGGAGTGATCTTGAGATTTGTTCATGGAATTTTAAGCAATTTTTGCTTGAGATTAATTACATGTAACTTAGTCTTGATGTAACTCTCACTAGAGCATCTACTTGAACTCATCTTGTTTGGTGCTCTAACCACCCTTATACACTAATTTTCTTCATCTTTGCGTGCTCTCTTGAGGCCAAAGAAGGTATTTGGTGTTTTACTACAACCCAAATAAGGAAAAGATTCAAGAAAGGATGAGTATTTGCAAGGTACATATGTTGTAATTTCATGTTCTTATAATCTATTTAAACATGCACATGGATTTTGGATTTTTTGGGGATGTCGTGGGGTGGAATTTTGATTCCGATACTTCTGCTGCCTTGCCATGTATGTGATGCATGGACCCATAGCTCTCCAACACTTTCTCTGTAATTTCATGACTATTATTTTTCATCTCATTGATCAATTTTTCTATTCATGAAAAATAATCACAAATAATTTCATCTTTGCTTTGTTTCATAAACTCGTATTGCCTTTTCAAACCTTGTAGTCTTGTTCGTTTAATTGTGTCTGCTCCTTCATACATTTTGAGTAGAATATTCCAAGCCTCCCTTGCTATTTTAGCATAGAATATTTTTTTCAAGAATCACCAACTCAACAGATTGACAAATTAAAAAGAAGGCCTTTTCATTTAATGAATGATCACAAACTAGTTGTTGTGATTCTTCAGCTGTCGGTTTTTCTTTTTCTACTAAGCCTTTCTCCAAAATTTCACCATACCCATTACTTCTCAAATATAGCTCCTTCAAGTGTTTCTACATCGCAAAATTGTTTTTGCCATCAAACTTGAGAATAGATAATTGCATTGGTTGAACTAGTTGAACTTTGAACTTGATGTCATCTTGATCTTTTTGAGCATTTTAACCTTGCCCTGATACTAGATATTGTCAATTATAATTGCCTAAAAAAAACTAGTTAACAAAATACATACTCAAAATTTTATTAATGATTCACACTACACAACTCGTTGGAGTTGAGCACCTTACAAAACTTTCACACCTTTTTTACTCACTTTTCTTTTTGAGTTTTTTGTATGTAATGGTGAAATGGTCATATGTATAGAGAAGCAAAGTTGTCAATAATCGACTATATCACCGCTGCAGTGAATCTATCCAAAAGAGTTCAAAGACAATAGTACAACTCTTTACAATTAAATCAAGTTTAGTTTCTAAAAAAAATTCATAAAAAAATATTAAACTTATAATATATATTAAAAATTCAATTCTATCTAAATTTTTATCTATTAAAAATTCAATTTAAACGTTTTGTAGATATTAAATTTTATTTTAAATACTAAATTACAAAATATATTTGAATAAAAATTTTAAGATCAAAAATATAATTTTTACCCATGAGGATACGATGTGTCTAAAAAGGCAGTAGGTCAGGACCTGCTACAGTACCTGACGACGACTCATTATTAAAAGGTCAAGAACGGCTTCAGGTGATTGATTGGTGTTGACGGAATAAACAAGTGGACCCAAAGAGAAATTTGAAAGCAGAAGTTTAGAAATATATTTTTGGCAGAGAAGTGAAGTTTGCTCGTCCTCAATGATTCATGTTTTTATGTCTCAAAACTTAAAATTTGAAAATGGTACAAAAGTAGAAGTGGAAATTCGTTCCATTCTGGATTCCCATTTCAGTTCACATACTTTGATACAATTTCAGAGTCATTCTCTCTAATTAATCCAACAGCATTACGTTTTGGCCTTTTTTCTCTTTCTCAATCATATCTTCTTCTTACTGCCTTCTCTTCCACCCTCATTTTCTTACAAGTCTGACGCTATTTCAAGCTGTAACTGTGTAGTTTCCCTACTCTGTCTCTATGTTCTCCGCACCGACCTTAACTTCATGGCGTGCTTTTGTCTCCACACCCAAGTAACATTTTTTGTATTCTTTGTAGTTGCTTCTCATTCAGCTTAAACAACGTTGCATTCTTCTCTCTCTATTATCACCGTAGCAAACTACCACAAAAGCAGAGTGTGCAAACCCTTGATTAAGCTTGTGGTCGTAATTAATGTGATGCCCACCTTAGAGTTACAGGCGATGTTAAATGAGCAGTTGCAACCAGTGGTGCCATCACCACCAAAGATGGTGGAGCCATGTCGGTATTCACACCGATCAATAGAAACACTGGTCGTTGTGTTGGCAGTGATCACCATTGTTGGTGTTATTGCAGGTATTATTGCACGTTTCTGTGGTGGGCAGCATTTTGGCAGAAATGGGGAGCATGACATTGAAGGCTGGGTAGAAAGGACGTGCAGGAGTTGCATTGATGGAGGCCTCCCCGCCGACGCCGAAGAATCAAAGCCAGTGGCGGAGGAGGCTAAAAAGTGATCATATAGAAACTTCAAAGGTTCTTTCGAGATTGGTTCTTTTGTGCTGCATATAATCTCTACTTTAGCGCTGCAGAGATCGAGTGTTTGTTGTCTGATCACGTAACTTTTCTGTTTTTTAGAATGTAGTATAAACTTAATTGGTGTTGCTACGTCCCTTCATTCTTCTCTTTGTTTCATTCAATCCTTTTCACGTGTTTCAATCAAAATCCGTTCTTTTTATGTCATGATGAATAGCTAGAAGACGTTTCCACTGAATTTTGCAGTTTACCTTAAAGCAAACACTAACTGTGAAACATCATCATGGCAGAGACAATGAAATATCCAGGAGAAGCTGAAGAACAAAACAAAAAACTAAAGACATGCATAAACTTTTGAACAATGTGACCGTTGCTTTTCCAAAAGGGCTAAAAGCTAATATACAATGCCGTTGGCATTCTTAACAAAATCATTTATCTTTAGCCCGCCATTGCCAACAGTTTCAAGATTCTAGTACTATGAATGATAGTTTGATCCTGAAGAAGCAAAGTTTGGCAGTAAAAAGCTCAAGCCTGAATGCTCAGCTTTCGGCTTATGTTTAGGTGAATGATAGATACTTGTTGTCATTCATTTCATAGCCCAGTTGTCTTAAAATGTTGACCACTTGACACTAATCCAGACGTCAAGAAATATAAAGACAAAATAATGGAACTCAATCTCATCTGTTACTCCTGTACTCCTACAACACAAGCAGTTAAAACACGATTTCATACATGGTTCTAGAGGAGATACTTGCCTCAACCAGTGTAACTTAGTAGTCAAACCAAACCAAACCAAAGCAAGAGATTGAAAGGAAAGAATCAAAATGAATAATTAAACGAAATAGCAGATGCTGATCCACGACTACTTTTATTTATTATCATTGACACCTGAACTCGGTAGTCTCCACAAAGCTAGAGCCTAGAAGCAAATGCTTCTCAACATATTGGTAATTATGATTTCTTCAGTAAGAATCTTACAAAACTTCGATTCCTTCTTTAGACAATCTTCCATTCTCTTCTAGCAGTTAATTCCACACAGTTCAACATCTGGTCCAGTCACCCTGGTTGTAAAAGGATCAATGCGGACCCATAGTAAGGAGAAGATAGAAGCTAGGAGAACAGACCACACAACAACGATTGTAGGTGTTCGGTTTTGGCGTCCCATCAGACCCTTAAGGAAAGGATAGAGATGAATAATCACCCAGAAAGCAAAGAATAACTTGCCAAAAAGAGGACCCCACGATTGATAACCACTATTAATGGCATAGGAGACTCCAGCAACCACTCCAACCATGTTGATTATTAGGAGGGTGGTTGGTGGGATGAGCAGAGTAGTCCATTTGAACATATAAAGCTCAGCAAAATCCCCATCCTCGTCAGATGCTTTTGAAGTGACAGTAAAGTTGGTGTCTATACCTGCAAGGACTTTTAACAGGCCTTGGAAAACAGCAAACAGGTGAGCTGATACGCCTCCAATTACCCAGAATTGTTCATTCCTCCACCACTCATCAATGCCAACACCACTCCATCTCATCTCCAAAATACCAGTCGCAAAGATTGAGAGGAAAAGGGATATGAACCAGATACTAGCAATGTTGCTAATCTGTAGTTTCATTAAAACACAATTGTGTCATGTCAAACTTAAGCTGTCATGCTGAAAACTATAATTTTGAAAAGAATTCAAATAAGTAGTTCTTTACAGCCTATGAGTTGCTCCATTTTATAACATCATAAAAAAAAAAAAGATCACCTTCCAGTTTGAAAAAGAAAATTTCATATCATAGATTAATAAATAATCCCACCTTCAAGTGACAAGTTCTCAACACTAACCCAAAGAGTTTGAATATGGAGATTGATGATGTTTTTCAATAAAGAAATGTTTACCTGTGGAATAATAAACTTTCCTGTCAGAAGACAGACAGCAGGCAATGTACAATATGCAAGAAGAGGAATGGCAGTGACTGGGTAAATAGTGGTGTTGACATAAGCAAATCTTTCAAGCCATTTCAGCCTTCCACCATAACCATACCATATGGGGCAGTGACGACTGAAGAGAATTTCAACTGAACCTAAAGCCCACCGAAGGACTTGATTCAAACGATCAGAAAGATTAATAGGAGCAGATCCTTTAAAGGCAGGGCGTGCTGGCATGCAGTAGATTGATCTCCAACCACGGGCATGCATCTTAAATCCTGTTAGGATATCCTCTGTGACAGAACCATATATCCATCCTATCTGCCGAAAGGAATCCATACACAAGTCATTATCTCTTTTAACCATTCACAAGATATATGCAGCGACAAGTATTTATTTTCCTTTTTCTTCATGGGGGTGGGTTAGACCAATTGAACAGTTTGGTTTTGTAATTGAAAAGCAGACTCAATCGATTTCAATGCTAAATTTGTTGCCCATATTTAAACGATAAAAGAAGTAAGAAAAGAAAGGTTTAACATACTTCACTTCCCCAATCTGTCTTGTCCTCATATCCACAACTAATGACATGAATAGCTTCTTTGAGGAGAGACTCAGGGGTTGCAGATTCAGGGACACCGCCATTTTCCATCAGTGTTGAAGCAACAAATACAGTTGATTGACCAAATCGTTTCTCAAGTGTCATCTGTGACATGAGCAGTGATTTTTCATCATCAAAGCCAGCACCTATAAGAGGACAAAGAGTCGCTGAGCATCAGATCTGAAACTAAAACAGACAACACCTCACATCACCCTATCACCCTTATAGTACTAACTGAACTTGAAACAACCTCATGATATTATTCCTAGGAAAGCTCAATCAAGAAAATAAGGGTTCCTGTTCGAAGCTTTGATTGCTTTTAGAAACTAGATTCATTGATTGCTTTTAGAAACTAGATTCAATAAGAAGACAAATTCAGCATGCCCATTCTCCTCGTTCCTTCAATTTACTAAAGTAAAAGTAAATTTCTTATTCAAGTGATGATGGGAGTTAGATAGAAGAAGAAGGAAATAGTTGAGCTCAAAGACATGTCAAATAGAGCTTCTTTGACAACGAAAAGCTTGATATAAGGGTTAAAAACAATTAGAAGTATCAAACTAGTAGTAATTCAAAACAGAAATGTAATGCCACAGATTGAATAGCTTGTGATTGCAAAAATTCAATTAAGAAAGGGACACTTGCAAGATAAGAAACAATAAAGAGGAAAACGAAAAAAAGGGTAAAAGTTAACCTTCGACACCTTCTTCTATATCTTCCAAGTTGAAAACTGGCACAGTAGGGTCAACATGTTTGCCAGATTTCTTTTTTCTACTTGAATTTGAACTCTTCTTTCGTGATCCACCACCAAAGCATGAAGAGAGCACTCCTGGTTTCTTATGCTTGGATTTAAGGGGAGGCTCGTAACCATACAAAGCTGTCCTATTGAAAACACACCCAGTACCCACATATACAGGGCCTTGGATGCCATCCAGCCCCCTTAAATTTATCTAACAACATTATAATAGACCATCCATTGAAGATTGGATTAGAACGAAAACAAAAACATGGAATCAGGGCTAAATGACAACTACTAGAACTTACATCAAAGAAAACAGTGTTGCGATTAGCATATCTATCATTTTTGTCAATCCCATCAAATCTCTGGGGAAACTGGACATAACAAACTGATCTTCCTAGATTGGGATCCATCAGAAAACACATAGCTTCTCTCAAAGCCTTGCTATTGTTTATGTAATGATCACAATCCAGATTCAACAAGAAAGGTCCATTGGTAAGCACAGCTGAAACACGCACCTGCCAAGGGACAGATGTGATTTGGGTTAACAACTTGCTAGATGTACCTAAGAGATTAGCTGCTCACTTACCAATGCATTCATGGCACCAGCTTTTTTGTGATGCTGAAAACCAGGGCGCTTTTCACGAGAAACATATACCAGCCGCGGAAGTTCATTGCCCTCAGTGTCAAGTCCTCCATTATTACCCAAGAAAACCTGCAAATTGTTATTCAAGCAGCAAGTTTGAGAAAAAGGCACGTCAATAAAAAGCAGAGCTGATTAACTAAGTTTTCTTTCTCCCCAACCAACATGTGGAACATCAAGGTCATATGACACAAGATACACATAGAACAAGTCTCTCATCAAGAAACCGAATAAAAATAGAGCAGAATTTTAAGAGAAACTAGAATTTTACTTTGGCATACAATGATGCAAATGCATTGAGATCATGGTTAATTGGTAAGATGATTAATACCAATGAGGTCTCTCTTGCGGAGAACATTGTGATTTAGTTCAAGATGGACCAACCTGGATCAATCCTGGATGATCAATGGTGGAATTTCACTTTGGCATACAAAGATGCAAAAGCATTGAGATCATTGTTAATTGGTAAGATGATTAATAACAACTAGGTGTCTCTTGACAGAGAACATTGTGATTTAGTTCAAGATGGACCAACCTGGGTCATTCCTGGATGATCTCTGGTGGAATTTTACTTTGGCATACAATGATGCAAATGCATTGAGATCATGGTTACTTGGTAACATGATTAATACCAACGAGATGTCTCTTGCGGGAGAACATTGTGATTTAGTTCAAGATGGACCAACCTGGATCATTCCTGGATGATCTCTGGTGTTATTTCCAGGCCAAGGAGTACCATCTTGCATAGACCATCCTTCATCAGGAACCTTCTGTGCCTTTGCTACCAAACCGTTGATGCGAACTTTAAATTCTTCATACTCTCTCTACATTCCAATTGGAACATAACATTCAACCAAAGTTTGTAATGTCTAATTAAATCAAATTAATATTTGAACCTTGAATCCCTACCTTCATAGCTCGTCGATCTTTGACAAATGATGGATGAACCTTATCTTTCAGGTAGTCAATTTTCAGTGCAAAGTACCACTCCGGAGCTCGTGGTTCAATGTTATATTTCTTGCAAAAAGGAACCCATTTTCTAGCAAATTCAGATGTTTCAGAAAGGGCTTCAAATGTCAACATAGCAGCTCCATCATCTGAAACATAACATGAAACTTTGTCCACTGGGTAGTCAACTGCAAGAATAGACAGGACTGTATTGGCTGTGACAAGGGGAGGCTCCTTTAAAGGATCAACTGTACTGACAAATATGTCAACAGCAGCCAACTGTGATGGTTCTCCTTCTTTTTCATATCTGTGAAGCATTAGGAAAATCTAAAATATTTAAAATCTATGGATCTTAACTAAACTTAGCTACATTGAGGTTATGTTATAGGAAAAGGAGAAAGGTACCTCAAAGCTAGCCTGTCAAGATATGTCTCACGGTTGACAGGTAGCCATTTAGGGAACTGATCCAATATCCATGAAATTGCAAACCAGATCTCACAAATGACAGATATCAACCATAGAGGATAAGCATCCTTCACGGGATTTGTGATACGGTAGTGTAAGAAAATGCAAAGAATGATAAGCCGTAAGATAATGACCATCCTGTAAGGATTAATCCTAGAGGATGGAACCGAAACCTTTCTTGAGAGAGGCTGACGTGTTTCATCATTTCTGTTTCACAATAAGAATAAACTAAGATGTTAAAGGAGGTAATCTATCGGTAAAGTAACTACAAAAGCATTAAAGCATTCCTCACTGGCTCATTTTCTCAAGAAGATAAAAACAGGTTTTCACTTTATCGGTGTTTATTAACCAAAATATTTGTTAACTATTCACCCATAGCATAACAAATGCAGAAAATTAGTTGCATTCATAACATTATATTCAAAAACCAAACAATTGATCAATCTTGATACAAGGAGAATATCAGAGCCACACCAGTCAAATTTCAACTTTTGTAATCTTAGTATGCAGTAGGTCATCCTTATGCACAAACTGATAAGTGGAGAGCACCTGGTCACAATGAACACATAAGTCCCAGCCAAGGAGAGTATGCAATGAAGGAAAAAAGAGAAGACTGAGGAAGAGATATATTAGCTCATGTTGTATTCGCACTTAAAGTTATAAAATGCTACGCAGCAGGTGATTCTAGGATATGAAACTGCCAAACAGGCATCTAATATAATTAAAATACAAAACATGAGTCCTGATTAAAACTGCAAGAAACTGAGAACCAGGGTACTGGGAATGGGCTAGTGTGGAAGAACTAAGGGAGAAAGTAAAACAAAAGTTCCATATGGATTGAATTTAAATGTTTTTAGGTACATCCATATGAATATATCATGCAATGAAGGTAATATCTTGGTAATTCATGTACATCACATGACACTTACAGCAAAGAGTCATCCAAAAGCACATCAGTGCTAGCATCAAAATCTCCGCCACCCCTTCCTTCAGATGGTGCATTACTAACACTCATCGGAGCAGCATTCTTTTCTGGCTTCATCCTCCAACCATCAATCCTCTCTTTCCAGGCTACATTCCCAAATCCTAAAGAGCCGGAATCCCTTCCTGGATCTACTACCCTGATATTGGCTGCAAAAGATAATGGTTATGCAAATTGTATAATGAAACTAAAAAAACAGCAGTATATATTAAATTGGTGAGCACAATATTTCATAAGCAAATGCAGATCATTACCTCTGCTACCACTTTCAGGAGAAGCCATTGAGAAGCGTCCAGGAGATGCAGCTGAAAGGTCTCCAGAGACCTGTAGATTTTCCAAATTTCACCACTTAAATCCTGCAAACAACAAAAAAGTTCTCAAGAAAATTGAATGATTCAATCACCTACCGAGCGTCTGCCAGCCAGGTAAGGAATTTGGTGCTCTTTATCATAGCTTGTAGGTGCAACATACTCCTTCCTGCCAGACCCTGCATCCCAACTCAGCATTCGATCTATCTTTCTTTTCTCCTCTTCTATCCCTGATGAATGGTGATTTGACTTGCATTCAGCATCAACATCATCAGTAACTTCAGCTTCTTCCCCATGAATAGGAGGGCTACCTGATAGACATTAACATTAAAATCAGTTCTCTCACTTCTATCCATCCACCCAAAATGTAACAGGTCATGAAAAATAACCTTTATGCCTCTTGTACTTAGTCTTGCACTGGGGACAAGATTGATTACCATCTTTTCTCTCGTATTCATAACATGGGCGGCAAACAGGAAATGCGCACACATGGCAAGCAATAAAAGGTTCTCCATCTGCTGTTCTGCCAATATCATCACTGCAGATCTGGCAGACTTGCATATTGGTTTGTGTTACATTTTTCTGCTCAATGGCAATAGAAACGGGTATCAGAAGTCAGATGTGAACCACTGAGAAATGCCTCCGCAGACCAGACCTTAACTAAAACCAGAAAGAGCTCAATAAAACAGATTACTTAAGTTTTTAGTTTTATGGATCTAATTAAACAAGGCATAAATAACTAAATAGAATAATAAATAGAAAGAAATGGGAAATATCAGCAACCAAAATAGTATTGGATGATTAGGATTAATAATAAAATGGACCAGCCAAAAGCGACTAAATTCGTGATCCATCGACACTAATGAGACGAAACAATAAACTGATTGATCGAAAGCAACTAAGTACGTAATCTAACATCACATAAGGAGTTTGTCAAAGAGAGTAATAAGCTGGAAAAAAAAAAAAGAACTTGTGGATCTCAGGAGTGATGACTAAAATAAAAACTAAAGGCTTGATGTTGAATCATACAAGTGAAAAGCACGAAGTAATACAAACCCAAATAACTCTGTTTCTCAGTCTTTTCGGGATCCACATATTGGCAAGGAAAATTAAAAAAAAAAGCAACAGGCATGCAAAGATCCAACAAAAGAGTACCAAAACCTGATCTAACAGAAGAAACAAATCCAAAATATGAAAAATTAAACTCCGATGAAATCTAAAAAATTGAACAAGCACATTAATCTCATAAGCGTCAAGAAAGCAAAGTATTTCCAGTTCACTAACTCCTGCTTCTTCTTCTGAGTTCATTGTCATCTTAGCCGATCAGAACAATTGCTCTCTTATCTCGTCCTTAGCCAAAGCTTTAAATCCACCCCAGAAATAGTAACTTCAAGGCTTCATTTTAACTCAGAGATCAACAAAAACACATCTCACTAAAACCCAGAAATCGTTTTAGCGAGAAAATAATTGCGTTAGGAGAAATGTAGTGATCATAGAGCTACTGATGCCTTGCATGAAATGAACTCCAACTAACTAACAGAGTCTTCACTAAAAAGCCCCACCGACACTGAAAGATAGAAACAGACAACGACCGACACAAGATCCATGCTCTCTCTCTGTCCCCACTTCTCGCCCCCTTTTTTTTCTTGTAATTATTTTCTTACCTATTGATATTTTGGTTAGAAAATTATGATCAAAGCTGCAAAAAGGTTAAAATGAAGGAGATAACCTGCAGTGCAAGTTTGGATACAATACGAGAAACTCTTTTCCTTTTCTTGTATTACAATTTAAATTTGGTTTCGGTGACGTGCACAAATGTAACTTCTGACGTGGCTCGTTCCCGACAAGATCTGAGCCAGTTTATAGTCTACTTTGATTGGCTGGTGTGCCCGAGGTATTGCTGTATGTACGTGTTAATTTATGCTCTAGCTAAGTGATAGTTATTTAAAAATATTTTTTATTTTATATATACTTAGATATATATATATATATATATATATGATAAAATTTATGAAATAAATATATATTATAAATAAAATTACCATGAAGTTATAATTTTGAGATTTTTATTACATTTATATATTAACTCCAAATTGTTTCTAATTATTGGTATATTAAGATTAGATATTAGTAGTAAAAAATTTAGTACATATTTTATTTTTTATAAAAAAAGTAATCAATCTTATAAATTAAAGTATCGAGATACAAACATGCGAGTGTTTGTTAAAAAACAAAATTATTGAATTTGACCCTATATAAAAATTTATTTAAAATATTACGTTTTTGTTTATAAAAATTTACATTGTAGTGACTGTATTAGTAATTCTTTAACTCAAAACTTCTAAAATTATTTTATATAAATATTGTTATATTTTAATATTACCTATAACTTATTTTAGTCAACGGTAATCTAATCGATAATTCTTAAATATAGTATAAACTATATGAAAGTACTTGATTGATCAATATACGGTTCATTACTTTAAAATAATTCTGCAAAATGTTTCATTGATCTTAATTAGATTGCTTGACAATTTGTAAATATCCTTTCAATAATATACATCTAATCTTATTATATATGACTCCACGTCAAGCAGCTAGGGGTGAGCATTTGGGTAATTCGGGCCGAAATTTTACTGTTCGGGTTCGACCCGAATTATCCAAATTTTTTTCATCTTACCCGACCTGAATCCGAACTTTTTCTTACCCGAACTTACCCGATCCGAATTATCCGAAATTTTGTTCGACTTTACCCGAATTACCCGAAGTTGTTTTTTTTTGATAATTTTTTTTAAAAAAACTCGAAATTTTATATTTTTATAGCCTAATTCGAATAATTGGGCCGGCCCGAAATTTTTTAGAGTTACCCAACCCCGACCCGAAAATAATTCGGGTAATACTCAAATTACCCGAAATTTGATTTTTTTTACCCGAATTAATTCAGGCCGGGCCGGATAATCGGGCCGGCCCAAATAATACTCACCCCTGCAAGCAGCTCATTCCACCTCAAACAGCTCCTCTCGCCGAGAAACGGCACAACAAGTTGGATAAATTAGTTTGGATAACCCGCAATGAATTTATTGTAATGTTTAAGATTGTCTATCGATAGCTAGCGAGGTGAGTTTATTGTAATGTTTAAGATTGTCTATCGATAGCTAGCGAGGTGAGGGCAGCGTCTGTGGAAGGGAGATGTATTAAAGCCGACAACTGGTCCCTTGTCAGCAGCTTGAACCTGTTGGCAACGACAGAACCTCCGGGATGCGACTGTTTTGTGTATAGGAGGTGCAACGTCCGAAGCAGCCTAAATGGTAGTGTCGCTTGAAGGAGCTGGCGACACAGAACATGACAATAATGTTTATGGGCTACAGAAGCATGAGGCTCTTCGTGTGCTTCAGATGATGGCGCGTTGATGGTTAAAGTTGGCATTGTAGAAGGTGGCGGTCACTTTGTGGCGGTGGCTAGGTTTCTTTATTATGAAATTAGGGTTTATTAACTTGAAGAAGGGGCATGTTTGGAAAAAAATGTTTAAGATTCGGCATGTTTGGAAACAGGTTTGAGAAAAAGGGTATTAGTACATTAGGTTAGCTTGTTCTAGATTAGGAATAATGAATTCGTAACTTAGAATAATCCTTGTAAAGGTGTAAGGATATGCTCAACCCAGATAAAATTATCCTTAATATAATAAAGTATTACAAGACTAATTTTCAAATAAGATTTAAAATTGTTTTAAATTTTCAAATATTAACATCAACAATAATAAAAACACCTAGTGAGAGTTCCGCTAAAACGTAAAATCTAAAAAGGTCTAATAATATACAACTTTATTCTTATTTGATAGAGAGGTTATTTCTGATAGACTCGTATGTAATGCAAAATAATGAGAAGACAAAATATAAATAAATATGTATAAATAAAAATATAAAATATGTAATATTATTCATAATACAATACATATAGAACATGATAAAGATTACTAATAAAAAATAAAATAAGTAAATATAGAAACTAGAAAAAAAAAGATAAGTACAAAAATAAATCAAACCTATCGTTACAAGAAAGTAATTATACTAAGTAAGAAATTACTTAGGCTAAATAACTAGGGGGAAGTACTATGTAATTAAAATATTAAGTTAACTATTAAATGAAAAATTCGAAGGAAAATGTTTAAAAAACTTAAGAGAACGAGAAAGATCTTTTTATATGAGATTATTTATTTATATTCTAGTACACCAAAGTTTTTTATTGCAGGTCATGTCCTCGATAAGTTCTAGTCGAGCTATATTATTCTTGATCAATTCCTCTAGTTTTTCCTAGTCCTTCCTTTTTTTTTTCTCTTAAAGTCTCTAAATACTATTTTCTCGTATCTTTTCAGTAGAGCATCAAGGTGCTTCCTTTTAATATGTTTAAACCACTTAAGCCTCGTCTCTTTTAATTTTTATTTATAATAGCTGCCTTTAATTTGTCTCTTACTAATACATTATGTACATAATACATATCCTTAATACATATCCTTAATAACTGGTACATAAGCCAAAGGAACTCCATTAACCTTTAAACACATCCACAAGATTTCCCTAAGTACCGTGACATATGTCTTCTTTAAATCAATAAAAGCTAAAGCCCTGTTTGGTTGGATGTTAATTAATGGAATGGAATGGAACGAAACGAAACGGTTTATAATGAAAAGTTGTTTGGGAGGGATGGAAGGGTTCATAATGTAATGTAGTAAAATATTGCTTGGAAGATGGATGGAATGGAATGTAATATATAATAAATGACTATTATACACTTTATATTAAGATGTTGTTGCAGGAGATTTATTATTTTATTATTAATTATATAAAAATTGTATTATTAATTATTTAATATATTTTATTTTATTTTATGTGATTTATATTTAAAAATAATTTATTTACATTTTTATTTATATAAAATATATACAAACAATTAAAGAATAATTTTTTATATACTTTCTATTTTCATTAATAAAAATTTTATTATTTTATTATTAATTATATACAATTTATTATTAATCATATAAAAATATTATTATTAATTATTTATTTATTTTATTCTATGTGATTTATATATAAAAATAATTTATTTATATTTTTATTTATATAGAAATATATGCAAACAATTAAAGAATAGTTTTTAAATATATTTTCTATTTTCATTAATAAAACTTTTATTTATTTTTTATTAATTATATACAATTTATTATTAATTATATAAAAATAATATTATTAATTATTTAATAAATTTTAT
>JAOTBA010000005.1:26727771-26744299 GCA_025629845.1 Erythroxylum squamatum
AAGGAGAGGTAAGAGGGAGGGAGGAAAATTTTGAAATTTTTTTAAAATTTTGCAAAAAAGTCCCCCAATTTTTTAAAATTTCCGGTACCGGCCGGTATGTGATCGGTATTTTGAATACCGGCCGGTATCGGCCAATTTTTTAAAATTTCCGGTACCGGCCGGTATGTGATCGGTATTTTGAATACCGAACGGCCGATACCGACCAATATTTTTCACCGGTATATCTACACCCGTACCGGTACCGGTTTACGGCCGGTACGGTACGTACCGGCCGGTACTGGCCGGTACGGTACGAAATACAAAACATTGGTAAAGAGAGAACTTATGATGAAACAAATGCAGCCAAGTAAGTTGTCTACTTTTAATTCATTATTTACTTATTAATAATATATATTTTTATCATAACTATTAATTTAAAATACATATGAGTGGTAGAGATTATTCGGCGATAGTGCTCTAACTTTGAGAAAATTACTATTAGGTTACTCAGTCAAACAACTTCTGCATTAGGTTGTGAACGTAATTGGAGTGTTTTTGAACGTATTCATACAAAGAAACAAAATCGTTTGGAACATCAAAAACTTAATGACCTTGTTTACGTTACTTATAATATGAGAATAAAGAACAAATATTTTATAGTTTTGTTTTTATTTCAATAATTTTATTTTTATTATTGATTTTATAATTTCTCTATTATGTATTCAGATCGTTTAGTAAGAAGAGAACATATGATCTAGTTGATATTGATTGTATTAAACATACTGATTTTTGGATCAAAAAAGAAGAACCATTACCTAATCTTGATTATAATAAACTTGAAAAGACGATTTATGAAGAAAATGTATTTGTGACATTGAATGAATTAAGAACATCTACTGATGGTTAGTTCATATCTTATTTTGGTCATATATAAGTTAAAATTGTACTGTATTACAAGTTTACAATTGAGAATAATTTCATCCATTACTAATTTGTAATTTATTTTAATGCAGCAAAAGAAGTTGATGCAAATACTTTAGATGAAAGCGTAGTTTACGAATCTTTAAATAGTATTGGAGAATTTGGAGTTTTTGACGATGACGAGACACAACCTCCTTTAGAAATACAATTTTGATTTGTATTGTTATTTTAATATTTATATTATACTTATATTTATTTATTATATAATAATAAACATTGGTGTATTTTTATTTCAATAAAATATTTTATTTTTAGTTGTTTTTATAAGTTTTATTTATTATTTATTATATATAGTGGTTTACTGCTAGTTGAATTTCTAAATCCTAATCCTTTCGTTCGATATCCAATCCAATTTTTAAAATGTTGGTTGTAAATTGTTATCTTTCTTTTTCATTTTTTAAAAACAACAGATGGCAACGATAAGTGGCCAAACCTACCTTTCCAGGTTGTTTCCTTTTCTGTAAAAACCATATCAAGAAACGGAAGAAAAAAGAAGAGAAACGAAGGGCCCTGTTTCTTACCGTGTCTTTGTTCCCCGAGAAAACACAGACACGCAAGAAGGAACTTCCTGCCTTTTTCTCAGAGCCAACACTTAGACAAAGTCTTAAACTGAATTGGCATATAGGTCAGACAATTAAAGAGCCTGCTTCTCTGCTTAATTGAAAATTTATGTGAAGAGTTAGGGTTTCCTTAAACGCTTTCGAATGGAAGAGGAGACGCCGACACTTGGGAAGCGAAAACCGGTGGCTGAAATCGATGCTACTACTCAACCTAGCTCGGAGCACCAAACATCATCCAAAAAGCGAAATTTGACTGCCACTTGTGTGCATGAAGTAGCCGTGCCAACTGGATACGCGTCAACAAAAGACGAAACAGCTCACGGGACACTCTCAGACCCCGTCTACAATGGCGAGATGGCTAAAAGGTACAATTTTGAACTCGACCCGTTTCAGAGAGTGTCCGTTGCCTGCTTGGAGAGAAACGAGTCTGTGCTAGTCTCTGCACATACTTCTGCTGGCAAAACCGCCGTGGCTGAGTATGCAATTGCAATGGCCTTTAGAGAAAAACAGAGGGTTATATATACTTCTCCGTTGAAAGCATTGAGTAATCAGAAATATAGGGAGTTGCATCAGGAGTTTCAAGATGTTGGGTTGATGACAGGTGATGTGACTCTATCTCCTAATGCCAGTTGTTTAGTAATGACTACTGAGATTCTAAGGGGTATGCTTTATAGAGGGTCAGAGATTTTGAAGGAAGTTGCTTGGGTAGTTTTTGATGAAATTCATTATATGAAAGACCGTGAAAGGGGTGTAGTGTGGGAGGAGAGTATTATATTTTTACCACCGGAAATTAAGATGGTTTTTCTTTCTGCAACTATGTCCAATGCTACTGAATTTGCGGAATGGATTTGTCATTTGCATAAGCAGCCTTGTCATGTCGTTTACACGGACTTCCGTCCTACTCCTTTGCAGCATTATGTGTTTCCTGTGGGCGGAAGCGGTTTGTATCTTGTGGTTGATGAAAATGAGCGGTTCAGGGAGGACAATTTTATGAAGCTTCAGGATAGCTTCTCGAAGCAGAAAGTTGGTGAAGGAAACAAGAGCTCTAATGGTAAAGCTAGTGGGAGAATTGCAAAAGCTGGAAATGCTGCTGGAGGTTCGGACATATACAAAATTGTGAAGGTTTGTGTTCTTTCTTGCTAGTATCCAGTGCATGTTATCGGTAAACTTCAGTGGCAAGGAAATCTTCATTTTTGCATCCTAAGGTTGAAGGAATATTTCCTAATGGTTTTAAGCGTATATGTCTCTTCATATTTATATAATTGTGATTTTATTTCCAATTTTTTACTTGAACTCAAAATCAATGGTTAATGTTCTGTTGCGATTTCTTACTGAGCAGCTCTGTTATTATTCATTAGCATTAGTATGTCCTAAGTGTTCATGTATTCTTGTAGAGTTCCTATATTGGGGTTCTGAATATTTTTGTTCCGTTTACTTGTATGTTTTCTAATGAAAAGTTTGATTTCCCTTCATTCATTATTTTTGTTTGCAAATTTTAGATGATTATGGAGCGGAAATTTCAACCAGTTATAGTTTTCAGCTTCAGTAGGAGAGAGTGCGAACAGCATGCCATGTCTATGTCAAAGCTTGATTTTAATACCCAAGAGGAAAAGGAAATTGTGGATCAGGTTTTCAATAATGCAATACTCTGTTTGAATGAGGAAGATAGAAGCTTGCCTGCTATTGAGCTAATGCTGCCACTACTTCAACGAGGCATTGCTGTTCATCATTCTGGCCTGCTTCCTGTTATCAAGGAACTAGTAGAGCTTCTTTTCCAGGAAGGCCTTGTAAAGGCCTTGTTTGCCACAGAGACAGTAAGTTTGGCCAGTTAGGGGCTCAAGTGGGTTATCATTTTGTTTCAAAGGTTAACCAGTTGAATGATTTTTTTTCCCTGGCCTCTCTCTCTCTCTCTCTGTGCCTGTTTGCCTATCTATCTCTATCTCTCAACTTCAAATCTTTTCCTTGTGGCAGTTTGCTATGGGTCTGAACATGCCTGCAAAAACTGTTGTTTTCACAGCTGTCAAAAAGTGGGATGGAGATAGCCATCGGTACATTGGGTCTGGAGAGTATATTCAGGTCAGGAAAGATTTTGTTGTAATTGTCAATTTGTAATACATAGGAAAGCACAAGAAAAGGTATGTGTGTTTTTTTAATGTGGTTAATCAATGTTAACTTTTGGAACTATGTGATTTTGGTAGATGAGCGGACGGGCTGGACGCCGTGGCAAAGATGATCGTGGTATTTGTATCATAATGATTGATGAGAAGGTAATTATATTTATGTGTACTTGTATATACATACTTATTTGTAATCAAATTTTCATATTGACATATTCAAATGTGCTCACTTTCTGTATCTTCCTGTATTTGCCTTCTGTGTTAAAACAGAAGTCCTATTACTTTGTCCACAGCATATTACATTTCCTTCTAAAATATCTAATGAATGCTAGAGTTTTCTTCTATTTCAAGAACTCTGTTGCATTTTTTCTTTAGATGGAGATGAATACTCTTAGGGACATGGTTTTGGGTAAACCAGCTCCCCTGGTCAGTACATTCCGGCTGAGCTACTATTCAATATTAAACTTAATGAGCCGTGCTGAAGGGCAGATCACTGCTGAGTATGTGATACGAAATTCATTCCACCAATTTCAGTATGAGAAGGTTTTTGCCAAGACCTGTCTTTGAGTTTCATTTTGTATATGGCGCCTATGTTTAGGAATCATTCATATATTTTTCCATAGGCTTTGCCTGATATAGGTTTAAAGGTTACAAAACTAGAAGAGGAAGCTAATATGCTTGATGCATCAGGCGAGGTACTTTTGTTTCTCCAATATGTTTCTTATCTTTGCTTTTGTTATTTATATGATTTATTAACTTATTTACAATTTTTGGTTTGTATAGTCAGATGTTGCTGCTTATCATAAACTAAAACTTGAAATGGTCCAGCTTGAGAAAAAGATGATGAGTGAAATTACGAGGCCAGAAAGAGTTTTGTACTACCTTTGCACTGGTCGGCTGGTATGCACTAGAAAGGCAATTTTGTCAAACTTTTAAACATTTTGCTGTCTATCTTGAAAGAAACAATCTCCAAGGAGAAATTATGAAAAAAGTTCCAATCTTGCCACAAGGGAAAAGTTTACATTGAATATTCTTTACGTGGAATGATGTGCTTAGCTAGTGGCTTAATGATGTTTCTGAGGCTTTGGTTTGCTGCTATCGATTACTGCCTGCAATTAAGGATGGCAATGGGTCAGCCCCGCCAAGTTTTTTAAAATAATATTTTTAAAATTAAGAAAGTAGATTTTTTAAAAAAAATTGGATCTGTGCAGGCCCAAGCCTACCTAAGGCCCAATTCATCTAAGTAAAAAGATGTTTTGCTTAGAATAATTGAGTCTTGAGCCAGTTTTAGCATGGGCCTGGCTCATGGGCCGACCCATTGAAAACAACTAAATTTAGGCTCATGGACTAGCAATTGCCATCCCTACCTGCAATGGTTGCAATGATCTGCAACTGTACAACCTGCAATCCACAATTTAAAATCTTGCTGCCGACTCTTATAGATTGCTTAATCTTAATTTACTTTTTTGTATGGAAAGGAGTTGTGGTGTTTGCAGATATGGAACTATTGTACATGACGTGTGAGTTTGTTATCCTTTCATACTCATTTAAATATTTCTCTGTTGAAGATCAAGGTAAGAGAAGGTGGAACTGATTGGGGCTGGGGTGTTGTAGTAAATGTTTTAAAAAAGCCTTCAGCTGGGTCTGGCATGTTACCTTCACGTGGAGCTGGTTATATAGTTGATACTTTGCTTCATTGCTCTCCTGGACCCACTGAGAGTGGTTCAAGGCCAAGACCATGTCCCTCTCGGCCCGGAGAAAAGGGTGAAATGCATGTAGTAAGTTGATTCATATAATCATTTTTGTCACCTTTTTCAGTCTCATAACTCAGTTTGATGAACAACTTAGTTTTCCTACTTAGTAACTTTGGTTCTCTGGTGATTGCTAAATCTGTTTTCTCAGGTCCCTGTTCAGTTGCCTCTGATTTCTGCTGTGAGTAAAATCAGAATATCTGTTCCACCTGATCTCCGGCCGTTGGAAGCCAGACAAAGTATCTTATTAGCTGTACAGGAGTTGCAAAATCGGTTTCCTGAAGGATTACCAAAGCTTAATCCTGTTAAGGTAATTGTTTCAGTAATAGTCTTAGAAGTAATATCATTATATACTGATCTTATCTTATTCCCTTTAACTTTGTTTGACCAATTTACACCTTTCTATGTTATTTTCATAACATATTTAACTGTTGGATTTAAGGTTTGAATGTGTGGTTTCAAGAACATTATGTACTATAGCACAGTGTTTGGACTCGCAAAAGTTTTGAGCAATAGTTACCTTTCTGCTTCTGGTTCTGTTGAACATTATGTACTATAGCACAGTGTTTGGACTCTCAAAATTTTTGAGCAAGAGTCAACACTTCTGCTTCTGGTTCTGTCGGTGAAGCGTTTCTGTTGTTAGGATACAAATTGTACAATCTATATATATTTATTGTTTATATTTATAGAGAGATAGGTACATGGAGAAGGAGAAATATTGTTTATGTTGCTTGTTTGTGATCTTTATTACCTGAGTTGTTTCATGCAGTGGTAAGTTGGGTTTTGGACAGTATTACAAAGGTAATAACATTAGGTAGAGACATTTGAGTTCTTTTTGAGAATCAAATTTTACCCCAAGGTTGCTTATGTATCTGTTTTTACTAATTTCTAGATCTATAAAATACTGTCATGATTCTGGCTGCGTCACAATTTACTTTCATGTTGCATCTTGAGAACATTGTTTGTCTTGAATGGTTTTTCCAGTAGCCCACTGTTGGTTATTTAGATATTTACGTTAATTTGCAGGATATGAAAATTGAGGATCCTGAAATCATTGATTTAGTGAGTCAAATTGAGGATTTAGAAAGGAAGTTACATTCTCATCCACTGCATAAGGTGAAATTTCAAACTCTTTGTTGTAGTTCCTATAAAATGAAAGCAGCAATGTTGAAATCTGAATAGCAACTTAGTAATTTCACTTATTTGGTTGAGGACATGCAGTCTCAAGATGTAAATCAGATTAAATGTTTTCAAAGAAAGGCGGAGGTGAATCATGAAATTCAACAACTCAAGTCAAAAAAGCGTGATTCCCAGGTATGTCTTAAGCAGTTGGGAGTTGTGAATATACATGGACCACATTATTGAAGTCGTACAGTTTTAAATAGGTTGAATTTCATTTTCTTCATATCTTAGTGGAGATTTACTTTCTTCATAAACCATGAAGTGCTTCTGATTCTTCACCTGCCCATCCCAAAAAATGAAAAGAAATCTACCTATCTTCATGTAACTTGAATGCTGGCATGGTCAGCAGCCTGGAATCTTGCATATCACCTGTCGCTTACTATCTCCTGTGTGACTTATCTTGCCCATTTCACTTTTCAGTCCTCTCCTAACACCCTTAGCTGGTGTTCAAAGTGCGCATTTTTTTAGCATTATAATTTGAGCAGTATGTTTTCTGTAACAACAGTAAACATTATTAACAATGTAAACATGCAAATACCAGATGCTTCTTCTATCTCATAACTTCTGATAGTCTGTCTCACATGCCATATGTTTTCATTTCATTCCTGATTGTTCTTGCAGCTTCAAAAGTTCCGTGATGAACTAAAGAATCGGTCACGGGTCTTGAAAAGGCTTGGTCATATAGATGCCGATGGCATGGTCCAGCTTAAGGGCAGGGCAGCCTGCTTGATTGACACTGGAGATGAACTACTTGTTACAGAACTGATGTTTAATGGTGAATTGATAGCCAATATATCCATCTTGCTTTTGTGACGAATTTTCTTTCACATCAGGCTGGGTTTGTCTGGTCAGGTTGCTGGTGGGGAGTGATGCATGATATCAAGACTGACTGATCTTGTCAGTGTCGCTCATAGAGAGCATTCTCACCTCAAGCTTTTGATCCAGCATTGGCATATTATATGTTACTTATAATTATTTTCAACTTAGAAAAGTTAATCCAAAGGAAGTTGCATAAAAGGATCTTGAAGCTGAAATATGTTCTTTTCTAATTAAATAAATCTGTTTTTAAAATAAAAATTGACACCTGAAGTTTAGTTTCGATACATTATATTGTACAAGGTGTGCAATTTCTGGTAGCTTAAAGTTTAGACCCTAGGGTAAGCAACTTGACTAGTGTTGAGCTGGACTGGATTTTAGAGTAGTTGCCAGCCTGGTTAGTACCTCACCTAATCTTAGTACTGACTTATCTTTCTGTACTTATCCATCGTTACCAGGTACGTTCAATGATCTTGATCATCACCAAGTTGCATCTCTTGCAAGCTGTTTTATTCCTGTTGACAAATCAAATGAACAAATACATTTGAGAACAGAGCTTGCAAAGCCGTTACAACAACTCCAAGAAACTGCAAGGAAAATAGCAGAGGTCCGTTTATTTTTATCTTCATTTCGATGTTGATCTTGCAATTAACCTCATGAATAATTGGGGTTTGTTTTCTTGATTACAGATACAACATGAATGCAAATTAGACATAAAAGTAGATGAGTATGTGGAATCAACTGTGAGGCCATACTTGATGGATGTGATTTACTGCTGGTCAAAGGTGCTGATACTTTGAAGAGTCAGGGGACTGTGGATGTTGCAATTGGAGTTTATTGATGCCTTCTATTTTATTTGTCTAGTTTTGAAGAAGTTTTTTTTTTTCTCTCAGGGAGCTAGTTTTGCAGATGTTATCCAAATGACTGATATCTTTGAGGGTAGTATCATTAGAAGTGCTAGAAGGCTGGATGAATTTTTAAATCAGGTGAGTTCTAGCTTTCCCCAATTATATTTCTCAAGGTGTAAGGGTTTATAAAGTCTACTGCTTCCTGTTTGTATTTTTCAGATTCTAGAGTCAATGTCCATGCATCTTTATATCTAATTCTATGTGTAGTTATTAGTTATACCAACCGCGTAATCTCTCTGTCAAATAACTCTTTATTTCCACATAATTCTTTAGATTTATGTTGAACTAGTAAAAGATCAGCGTTCTTTTGTTATAGCTTTCTGTGTTTGATTTTGCTGTGCAACTAAAAATGTTTTGGGGGTTGGAGGAGTGCTTTGAGAGCATTTCTCCACGTATCTTATCCTGTAATATGCTTACAGTTGCGAGGTGCTGCTCAAGCTGTCGGAGAAGTAAAGCTGGAGGACAAGTTTGCAGCAGCCTGCAAAAGCCTCCGGCGGGGAATTATGTTTGCCAACTCTCTTTATCTGTAAGTTGCGATTTTGTTTTTCGTGCTTCTTAGCAGAAAGAGAGGATAACAAGCTTGTTTTAGTTGTAATTTTTCTTTGTAATCATATCATTGCAAAATGGATTTATATGGACAAGCTCTCAGTGCACTGCGACTTTGGCTTATTACTTTTCCTTTTCAAATGATTTTTGCACTTATTTTGTTCTGTTCCAGAGCTCCTGTTTCTTACCTTACCATGACAATCAAATTTCTCCATTATTTAGTAATTTCATTTTTAATTAAACCCTTGAGAGTAAATTCCTACTTAATGTACTTCTCTCTTATTTATAATATTGATGGTCAGATTTTTAACTCTTATGTCTCTTTTGGTGACCCTCCAAATGTATGTTTACACTTAATGCTTAGTTTCTCTTATTTATAATATTGATGATGTGATTTTTTTTGTTCTTCAGCCTGATGAAAGAATCAGAATTTAAAAAAAGGAATAAGAATAAAATTCTTGATTACAATGCGTTTGATGTGTAATTATTAAGAATACTGGTTATATTGGTATCAAATATTATAAATGATAATGAGAAATTTTTTTTATTCTATAAATAAATAATTTCTTTTTTAAATAAATTATTAATTTGTAAAGAACTGTAAATTATTTTAATAATGAGAATAAAATTACAATAAAATACAATATCAACGAAATAATTATTAAAAATAAATTATAAAGATAGTAATATGTGTTTTAACAATAATATTATAAGAATTAACAATGTTTTGATAGCATTTTAAAAATATTATAATAATATTCTTTATTTATTATTTTTTATATTTAATTTTTTGGTTATACCTACACCTCTATTAAGAAAAAAAAATCTAGGATTTGTTTAAAGGATTAATTATACAAAAAAAGAGAATCAAATTTTGTTTAATTTTGTAATTCTGTCGGGAACTTTGAGAAGTGACATAAAGGATTTGTTTTAAGGATTAATTATTAAAAAAAATTGTTTAATTTTGTAATTCTAGTGAGAATTTTAAAAAGTGACATTAAAATGTTTCAATTTAAAAATAACTTAAACATTAGTTTACTTGTTAATGTTGCTGATATGACATGCTATATCAGCTAATATCTTTGATATATAGATGATAGGTGAATTTTAATTTCCATGTCGGTAAATTTATGAAAAAAAAAAACCTTAACTTTGTCTTTTGCTTTTCCTTGACATTTCTTGCCATCATTTAGCTTCACAAGAGTGGGAATCACTTTCACTTCAACCTCTCTTTGCACAAATTCTACCTCTTCCATTCTTCTTTCTACCACACTATAACTACCACCAACAAATTCTCAAATTTCTATTATTTAGTCTCATACTCTGTCTTCAGTATGAGCAAACTTGAAAATCATTCGCATGTTTAAAAGAAAACAAGTTTAGGGGCAAGAGCAAATTATTGGGGTGCTAACCAAAGAACTGCCTAGCATGTTTACATGATAATAAGCACCATTTGGACGGTCCCGAGGTGAGAGAAAAGCATACAAAATTTTCAGAATTATGACCAGAAGGTAAATGAGAGACTCATTAGATGGATTAACTAAAAGAAATGGTGGTGTATTTGTATCTGTATGCTCCTTCAGGTGGTGCATATCAGATAACACAAAGTCTCATTAATGCCAAGACCTTAAGAAACAATGAATTCTTCAAAAACTGCAAAAAAGTGATATTGTAAATAAGATTATGTTCTTTTGAGTATTGGGGGAAAGATGGGTTGAGTTATTTAATTTTTGTTTAGGTAAAAGCTCTTATATTATGAGTAATCTCCCAAGCAGGCCTGGCCTTGTGCAAGGGCAGACAAAGCACCTGCCTAGGGCCCAGTTTCACGAAGAATAAAATAGGTAACAAAAACAGTTCTATTTTATTTTATTTTGTTCATAAAGAGCAACAAAAGAGCTCCTATTTTACCTGTTTTGTTCTTTATAAGGGTCCACTCTTGATTATCATAAAGAAAGAAAAAAGGTAAAATAGGAGCTTTTTTTACTTTGCCCAAGACCTATAAAACATCAGGATCGACCTGCTCCCAAGGCCAAAGGATTTATCTATAGCTTTATGATCTTCATTTTGGTTTTTTTTTTTGTTTATGAGAAAGGAGCAGTATTGGCATCCATACCCAATACCATTCATGAGAATTTGCTAATGGAGGTAACTTAAGTAACTTATTATGCTAGTTCTTTCCTTTAATCCAAGGGAACCAATTAGATGTTTATGATTTATGCATTAAATGACCATAATAACCTACATATTAATATCAGAGTATCCAATTGAATTTAAAATGTATTAAATAGAACCATATATATATATAATCATCTTTTACTTTAATTTGCCTTGAAGTATCACATCTTTGTGCTTTCAATGTAATTTGATTTTATTATTAAGGACTCTCAGTTTCTGTTGATTAATATATCTATATGATGATACAATAATATAACTAAGAGAAATATGGGTAAAAATAAAAGTATATGTAGCTTTTATTGCTTATGCACTTAGCATATACTTGATATGGGAAAAGTGTAAAGGGATCATTAATGGATTTAAGAATGTTGTTTCGAGAATTTAGCAGAAGCTGAAAGAATGTATTCTCAATTTTTTCAAGAAATCATTATGTTCAATGATAAAACAATATTAGTATTTTCTATTGTAACTACAAACAATATATTGTTGTATTTAATTTTAATAGTTTTCATAATCAATATTTATATTTTAAATTCTTTATATTAATAACTTCAATTGTAATGACAAGATAAAGTTACTAATATCAAATGTTAAACCTAATATTGGTTAACATTTTTATCAATGTATTAATAAAAAAGTTGAATTATTATACAAATCTTTAATGATCACCCAATTATAGATGTCTTGTAGGTATTTAGTAATAGTTAATAAATTGAAGGTTTGTTATGATAACAAATAGACATCTTCTGTGCATTCGAGTAAGAGTTTTGTTTGCAAGATTCATTATTGCTCGTACGAGGTGAGTATATATACTAATTCATTTAAATAGTGCAAATTCGACATAAGTGTAATACTTGTATTTTTGTCTTTATTTTATAGGTCCCATATGACTATATATCTTAGGTGTCTAATATACCTAGCTCTAATATTGATACACTTTTAGATGTTCAATACGTTTTTGGAGTTGCATTAGCTGAATTTGTATTTACATTGTGGCAAATTAAGGAATATCAATGTCTTATATGTAGTGCATTAAATTTCTGTAAAGATGAAGATTCTACTTTTTATGACTCTTCTCCTAAATGTCCAAAGATTTTATTAAGAAAGAATGACACATTCTTCAATATTTGGATTCTATTTCCTGATCATTTACTCGTGGCTATAATGTTTAACCAAATTTAGAGAAAGAAATGTAGTTGGTGCTTACAAAAGATGTCAATCAATTGAGTAAAGGCCAAAGTGATGCAAGGTTATTTCTTTATTATTAAATACATGTGTGATAGTATAATGCGTGGAGGTGTGCATTAAGAAGATGACTTACGCAAATATAAAAGATGTAGTAATGAACGTTTTGTTTGTTTGGACGTATATCAAAAGAAGATATATGTCCCTTTGAAGTTATCAAACACAATTCATTTTTCCTTCTTAGTCTTGAACATTTTCATAGTTGTAATGGGTAGTTTTGAATTGTTCATTTATGACGAAGAGGATGAGTTTCAAGAGAATGATTTGGAGTTTTTGCGTAGTGGAACCATGCAGTACTAGATACGAGATAGATTGTCCAAATGGCAAGGATATTTTCAAATACGCCAATTTATTTAGGACACTACAAATCCCCTCTTTTTCCTATTCAAAGATTGATTAAAGTATAATTTACTTGTTAAATTGACAATTTGTGTTCCATATATGTGTCTTTTTTCTAAGTGTGTCATTTCCACTTGTTATTTTGAAAATTTAGTGTCTTTCTAATTCTCAATCTTTGGGATTAGACTTTAAAATGTGGTTATGGGCTATATGCATCAGTAAGAACCAAGAAAGTATTAGGTACTTAAAAATTCTTTGTTTAATTACACATTTAATAATGCAAAAAGTTCTAGAGCATTTATAATGATCCCTGATGCATACTTTCCTAGATTCTAAGAACTATAACCCCCTCTTCTGCATGTTAAATACAATTGACAGTAGGCATAAACAATATGTAAAGCTATGCAAAGTGCAATATCCAAATTCTAAAGTAAATCATAACAAATACAATATCCAAATTCTTAACTAAAGCATAACAAATACAATTTCTAAATTCTTAATCAAAGTATAACAAATACTTTATCCAAATTCTTAACAAAAGCATGACAAATGCAATATCCAAATTCTTAACTAAATCATAACAAATACAATATTCACATTCTCAACCAAATCATCAAAACACAATGTCCAAATTATAAACCAAATTTTACAAAAATGGTTCATTGTGTAATATATATCTCTAGATTTTTTGGAGTTGATCTTCTCACCCTCAATTTTATACTCCTCTTACTTGGAATTGTATTGGAAATTATATTTTGAGAAGCTTAAGTTGTATTTGCATTGTTCCTTGGAGGTTTAAGTACCTTAAATTGATTTTCACCCATCTATGAAACATAAAAACAAAAAAGCACAATGTTATTACTTACGATATAATTACACAACCAATATAAAAATTTATTTCAGTGACAAATAGTAAAATAAGTGTTTCCACTAACTTTTTCAAATGCTACTCCATATTGTTTAGCTTCTTATGGAAACATAAATAGTTATGTTGTTAAACAATATGATGCAAATTACCCGAAATTAAATGTGAATATTTGCTAACCTCTCTTTTCTCCTTTTTAAGATCAATGACATGATATTTAACTCTGTAGATCTTAATTATATGTGTCTTCTAATTGGACAGATCCAAATATTGGATAAAGGGACTTGATTTTATGGTGGCCTTCTTCTTTTTCACTGCAATATACTTGTACTCTTTGTAATAAACAATTTGACATTTAAGCCACATTTAAAATAAAGGTAAACAAAAAAAATTACAATCAACTTAACAATTTCAGGTTGCCTCGAAGGTTTGTCCTTATTTTTGCATCCTCTTGTATTGTGACCATCTTTATAACAACGATGACATCTTATAACTACTCAAACCTTTCTCTGTTTGTCTAAATTTCATGATTTTTGATTTTTTATCCCTTTTTCTAGAATTTTTTGGTCTTTTAGGCATCTTCTTGATCAAAAGAGGTAATAGAGGCAATAGATTTTCAATCTTCGACCAAAATTTTGTAATTTTAATAGGTTCCATATTATACTGATAATTCTTTAAATAACATTAACGCTTGTAGTGTTGGCCCATATAAGCATCATAATCTTCCTTCTTATATCATATACAAGTCACTACGTGCTTATATAGGATTACTATTAATCTCAAAGCCTATATTAATAAGTTTGTACTTGTAAATCACTTATCTATAAAATGTGTAAGCTTAAGTTTTAAATTTCCATTAGCCTTCGTGGTATAATGCCTTGCTTCACATTGTGCAACCTTTATCTTCTTCGTCAATCTTGGGCATTTATTATCAAAGGATTTTAACATTATAATCCTTTTTATGAATTCAATTCATTAAAGAAACTTGAATGTCCTCCAACATGTTGATCAAGCTTTTTGTATGGACTTCACAAATGAGTCTATTAAATATCTTTGATATGTTATTGTGAACTATTTCACACTTTGGTTTTCTACTTACAAATGCTTTGAAAAAAGGCTCAAGTTTCCTTACTTTGAAATCATCATAAGAATTTTTTGATATATTCTTTAATTTCTCTACTATCTCATTAAATTCCACTTCTGTTGTACAACTCACCACTTTCCAAAGTAAACTCCTATATGTATAGCCTTTATGAAGACTAGAATAATTTGTATAGACATGTCAGACATATTTTTTATGCTTAGCTTGTAGGAAGAGATTCTTTATTGGTTCCATTAAAACCTAATAACCAAAAGAAACTAATGTAAGAAGAAGAATTCAAAGCATATTAAGAAATGAACATTACGTGTAGGAATATTTAGAGATTACCTTTTGTTGATCACTTATAAAAGTCTACGCACTCCTACTTATTTTTAGATCTTCAGCAAGAATTTTCAAAAACCAATTCCAACATTGGTAGTTTTCTCCCTTAACCATAGCCCAAGACTTATGGAACATTTTATTGATTCCACCATAACCAACTGCAGCTAATAAAGCAACTCCAAATAATGTCTTAAAAAATCCATCTAGCCCAATTATTTTCCTATAACCACCAATCAAACCATACTTCAATGCATTAAATTTTGTATAAAAGCTCTTAAACATTGGCTGTTTGGATTTTCATCAAGTTCAGTTTGAACAATGAATTGCCTATCTTTGTCAACCTATTTTAATTCTTGTTTATATGACCATAACTTCACATAATAACCTTTTATAGATCCTTGTAGCATCACAATAGCTTCCCATTTGTTCCTACAACTTTAGGATTTAGTCACCTGTAACCTATAATTTCTCTGATGATCATCCATTATCTCACTAATTGGCCAACTCAGGTTCCTCTTTAACTTATGCAAAAATTCGTTTGATATACATTCTTGCTAGTTTGTTTTTTATTTACACTTTTCTGCAACTATGTTTGTTTTATAATATCTTAACATTAAATATTTTTCATTTCCAATTCAGCTAGTATAAATCCTAAATGGATATTGTGGCTAGTAAATAGCCTCCATTTTCACGCTAGATCTCACTATAAAAAATTACATTTATTTGTTATTGCATAATTTTTAATTGCTTCCTTAAACTACATCTTATCCTTAAACTTCATGCCAATTTCAAACTGAATATCCTTCATATCCACTTTTGAATTAAACACGACACATTTCTTTCTTATAAAAAATGCTTCAAACCATCCATCATCACTACCAACTGGTAATTAAACTTTAGCATCAATATCCTCATATTCACTATAATAACCATGTGAACTCCTTTTTTATCTTTATGAATTTTTTGTACTAGTTGCCTCTTTATTGCATTCTTTTCCACTACTTCCAACCCCATTGATAATATCATCGTGTTTAAACCTGCTACTTACCTTCTTGGCACATTTCTTCTCACTTGATTTTGTAGTAACATATTCTTTATCATCAGTTGCATATATCTCGCCTTCAATTGAAACATC
This sequence comes from Erythroxylum squamatum, assembly GCA_025629845.1. Lineage (NCBI taxonomy): Eukaryota > Viridiplantae > Streptophyta > Magnoliopsida > Malpighiales > Erythroxylaceae > Erythroxylum > Erythroxylum squamatum. Next base: position 26,743,794 of record JAOTBA010000005.1, read on the forward strand.
TCTAGATTCACTCATTTGTTTAATAATCAAATTTTTAGCATCTTATTCTAATCGCGACCCGCAGGTCTTCCTCCCAGCCTGAACATGTTTTACTATTTTGGTCATAACTTTTTCGTCCGACCTCCAAATGACCTGATTTTTGAAGCATTGGATTCCTAACATATTCCTCTATCTCTCCATAGAAATTTATAGCTTTTGGTATTAATTTGAAAAGATTGACTGATTGAGTGTTCTAGCATGCCACCCTCGCGGGGCACGGACTCGGATATCCCTCAAGATGTCGGGCATGTGTCTTGCGGGAGTGGTCGTTCTTCATTTATACTTATATACTATTATGTATTAGTTTCATAATCCTTATTAATATTAGAATTATATTCTTTACCATCTGTTACAAGATTCTTATAAATATGCTTATACTATACTCTCTCTGATTCATAATAAGTGTCGTTTTAGAGGAATGCACACTTATTAAGAAAGTTAATGAAATATCTTATATACCCTTATTA
>JAOTBA010000005.1:26757221-26776583 GCA_025629845.1 Erythroxylum squamatum
AGTTGTACAGCTCCCGAATTTCTCAAAATACTGAACTATGTTCAGAAAATTTTCTAACTCATGACCCTTAACCAATCTTTTGATTTTTGATTTAATCAATCTCTTTCCATTTCTTCTTAATTCCATAACTTCTTCTTTGCTTTACACATAGCTAATTGCCAACAAAATTTCTCATTTAATAGTCCTAGCTTATAAAAAGGTTCGGGGTCCAACAGATATCTCTAAGGATTTGCCAGAATAAATCCCCATCATGAGGTTAGGCTTTAATAGATCATTATAAGAAGATATTGTTACGGTGGATTACCAATGGAAGCCTTCTTTGAAGTTACAAGGAAAAAGATGGATACCAACTAGGAAAAGGTTCAAGGAAGGGAGCTATAAGGAACTAATAGGTCTAGATCTATGTGAAAATGAAGGAAATGATGAACAGGTAATATGTAACACGCACATACCCCCTACAAGGATATGCAAATGCCACACAAAACATAACTAAAACATACTAAACAATGTAAAAGCACTTCCATAAACTCAAACAAACATACATTACATATCATTAGATGTTATTTTTTATAAACAAAACAAAGCACCCATATTGTGTTTATCATAATACATGCCATAAATTCAAAAGCCAACCTATATTAAAGTTATTACAAACCATTTACATCAAAATAGAATATGTCTCATTAAATTTAATACAACTCAAAAACTTAAACAAAACAACTTCCAAAATAGAACATATTCTTCTTGGCCACTGCGGTAGTCTTTGTCCCAGTCCTTAAATCTTCTTATCAGAAACTACACAGAGGCAAAACCACCGTGCTAAGGATAAAGCTTAATAGGGAATAACTAAACATAATGCATAATGGCGACTGTTTCTAACAGTCGTCTAACATTCATATATACAGATTCAAATCATATCACAACAATCTTTAACTGTTCATATTACAGAGTAATCCAAACATTATGTCTAAAAAAAAATACGATTCATCAATATAAAACATTCTTGCATCAGAATAAAACTCATAAATATCATAACATAATGTACAAGTATCATAATTGAATATCAGAACAGTATATAATCCTTTCAGATCAAAATATGACTTGTATCAGATCATAATATGTTTTGTATCAAATCAGGGCTTCTTGTATCAGATTAGAACTTGTTTATATCAAAACTGAACATATATCAGAATACCAAACATGTTAGCCTGCTAACCCTTTTTATAAAAGTGGGTAACGAGACTAGAACAGGAGATACATATGATTGGTATCACAGAACAAGAGAGACTTATGTCTCAGCAACAGGAGACACCGAAGTGTCAATATCATGAGACACCTTAGTGTCACAGGAGCAGCTACAAACCCTTCTAGGCATGCCTATTTACCCATGACTAGGACTTGACAGTTTTAAAACAAACCATTTCAGGTTTCAGAATTACATGCAAAAGATATAGTGTATAACATGTCTTTATTCCATTTTTCTCAAATTGAACATATACATGCACATCCAAACAAACTTAACATATCTTATGAGCATAAAAATTTGCAATAATGTATTATTAATTGCATTATGTATTTACACATTACATATAATCACCCAAATTTCCAATTCATAAACAATCATATTCAATTCATATCACATAAACCCTTTGAAACACATTTGTATTCATAAGGACACATTCATCCTTGAACAACCCATACATTTCAACATTAGACACATTATTTGTTACCCACACATTCCTTAAGTAATTACCTCAATTAACAATCCATAACTAAATTAACTATTACTCAATTAATCTAACATCATTTAGGTTCATTTTCAACCTCAATTAAGTCCAATTAAACCATTATTAAGTACCTTAACCTTATATAGTCCGACTATTGTCTAAAACCAAATTTTCTCCTTCCTAAGCACTTCCTACGACCATGGGAATAAGCCTTATAAATCCCAAGATCATGGGATGAGCAGTTCACTCACCCACAACTTTCAATTTGTTTCCAAAACTTGACTTTTTCGCTTCCATTCGACACACCTTCACCAAAGTCCATCAATTTCACTTCAATTCTACCTTATACATGTTTCGATACCTCATCAAATTCATGTCCAAACCAATTCAAAAATCATTTATAAGGCAGCTCACAATCCATGATCTTTTATGCATAAAAATCCAAAGCAAAAGCTATTAACAACTATCATGTTCCAGACCTCAATTCATCATCAATTCAATGCATATTCTATCCATTTCAAACATCAAACAATTCATAACACAACATGCTATCAAGTTTAGAATTCCTTTACCTATTTAACTTAAAATTCCTACTTCAAAGAACAAACAAAACTAGCCTTTCATGCAACTAACACACATCCAAGATCAAGGTGCAAATCTTAGTACCAAGAAAACAACATAGAAGATAACATATCTACTTCCTTGATGCAATATCTAATAAGGATTTTAAGTGTTGATAATCCAAATTGAAGCAAAAATTTAGAAGTTTGAGAGTAAGCAAGAGCGTTTCGGTGGAGAGTAAGGTAAGAATGAAGGGTGTAGAAATTTCCATGCAATGGCTTAACACATTTGCTACTAGGTGTCACTATCTCAACATGACATTTAACACCAAAGCATGAAGTCCATTTGCCCTCCTTTTAAGCTACCAAATTTCATAATTCTTTTGGGCCATTTGTCACTCAACCAATGTTGCCATATGTTAATTAATTAGCTATGTCATTTGTCACTTAATTTCCATGCCATATGTCACTAATTCATAGGCTTAATCATCTAAATTTTCATGTACCAACTTGACTTGTCACTTGACAATTTTCCTAGTCCAATTGTACATTTTAGTACTTAAATTTTCTAATGGTATCAATTAATTTCAAGTCACTAAGTATGATCCATTAAACCAAAAATTCAAGACATATACAATTCACAATCATATCACAATTTCAACACCTATCACATTTACTTTCATGAACATGTAATATTTCAACTAGGGTATAATTTGGGGCCTTACATAATATGTCAAAATGTGACACAAGAAGAGCCAGTCATAAGTGACAAAAGTCATATAGATAAGGCTGGAAATGACGAGTTGGAACCAAATCATAATGTTGCATCGTCTACTGATTTAGAAGCAAGAAACCAATCTAAGCAGAAAATAGTAACAAGCACTACGAAAGAAGATCCTAAGGAAGGCAAGCTAGCAGTTCAAGAGGGTGAAAAAGGGGATGATATGGAGGCAACCTCATCCTCTTCAACATCGAGCAATGTGGAAGAGAGAGAGGTTGCAAAACAATTAACAATGTGAAACGGAGGAAGGGTACTAAAAGCAAAGGCCAAAGCTCCAAAGCCACTACTTAATGATTGTAGTCTAGAATGTCAGGGGCTTTAATTGCCCCAAACAACTCTTGGCCTTAAAGGAATTTTTGGCTAAGGAAAATATTTCAGTTTTTGCTATTTTGGAAACAAAAATCAGATCGGAGAATCTCAAGAATCTTAATAAGCTAGGAAATAAGTGGCGGTTCCTCTTTAATCATCAAGTTCATGTTTATGGCAGAATTATTGTTGGTTTTGATCCCCGAATAATAGATATTGAGGTGATAGAAGTGGAGACGCAGGTTATGCACACGAAATGGCATTTTATTGAGCAGAATACATCTTTTTTTGCATTAGTAGTGTATGGTTTAAGCCATGTGTTTCAAAGGAAGGAGCTTTGGGAGAGTTTACTGAGTTTCCAAAGAAGGGTGGTAGGTCCTTAGGTCATTTCAGGAGATTTTAATTCTACCCTTTATAGAACAAAAACAAAAGGTCATTTTCCTTAAGAAATTACTCCACTAACTTTAAGGATTGTGTTGATCAGTTAAGAATTCTAGACCTAAAGGTGACTAGACATTTTTTCTCCTAGAGTAATAAGCAAACTAATGAATGATCACTCAGGAAAAAGCTTGATCGAGTAATGGTCAACCAAGCATGGTTACAACAATTCCCAGAAAGTAAGGCCTCCTTCTTAGACCCTATGTTTTCGGACCATACCCCAATGATTGTGGGGTATTTGTTCCTAAAGGTGAAGTGTTGCCATCCATTTAGATTTAATGAAAATTTGCTTAATATAGAGGGATTTTAGGACTGTTTGAGGGAAGGGGTAACAACAAATGTACATGGAACCCTTCAATTCAAATGTATTCAAAAGTTGAAATTAATTAGAGAGGCCTTAAAGACATTAAAGAATCAGACAGGGGACAACACTGTTCAGGCTATTTCAGTAGCCAGAGACAAGTTATCCCAACTTCAGCATACTCTATCCTATAACCCTGGGGATAGCCTCCCTTTATCCTAAGAGAAATAAGCTCTGTTTGACTATTTGCAAGCTCTAAAGTCTAAACAATCATGCTAGTGTTATGGAGTAGAGGGCCTGGGTGAAATGGCTTAAAGAAGGAGACAGAAATCCTAAATTCTTCTTCAGCTCAATAATTGCTAGGGAGAACTACAACTCTATAAAGGAAATTACTTTTCCAGACGGGAGGAAGATAAGTAGGCATGAGGATTTATTGAAAGAAGCTGAGAGATTCTTTAAAGATTTCTATATCTCTCGATGTCTAATTATGAACACTCAATTCTTGGATTTTGTTATTCATAACAAGCTTTCAAACGAAGAGAAGACTCTATTAACTAGAGCTGTTGAAGATTCGAAAATAGAGAGGGTTGTCTTCCAAATGAATCCTAAAAAGGCTCCAGGACCTGATGGGTTCGATGGGTTCTTTTTTCAGAAAGCATGGCTTGAGATTGGCACGATGGTGAAAGCAGTTGTTAAAGAATTCTTCTCCTCATGAACTCTTTTAAAGGAATTTAACAAAACCTATCTCTGCTTAGTCCCTAAACTAAGCAATCCAGAAGCCTTGGAGGACTACAGGCCTATTGTATGTTCAAATTTCATTTATAAAGTGATTGCAAAAATTATTGCTAACAGACTGAAAACAGTTTTGGGGTCTTTGATTAGTGATAATCAAAGTGCTTTCCTACAGGGCAAACAAATAAGGGATAACATTTCTATAGTACAAGAATTGCTAAGAAGTTATCGCGAAAGAAAGCTCCAAAGAATTGCGCCTTCAAGATTGATTTTAAGAAGGCTTTTGACAGTGTAGAATGGAACTTTATTTTGAGGCTACTAAAAGTAATGGGTTTTCTAAGGGCATTCATTAAATGGGTTGAAGCTTGCATTACTACCCCTTCTTATGCTGTAATGGTTAATGGATCTCCTACAAAAATGTTTCATAAGCAAAGAGGACTCAGACAAGGGGATCTTATGTCTCCTTATTTATTCATATTGTGCATGAAGACTCTAACTTTTTTCGTAAAGTATAATACTGTCAGGGGTTTAGGATTCAAACATCGTAGCTAACGCAAGAAAGTCTCTTTGGTACACCTATACTTTGCAGATGATATTTTCCTATTCTCTAAGGCTGAAGAGGCTTCTATCAAGCTCCTTGTAGCTTATTTGAACCTATTTACCTCTATGTATGGACTGTTTGTTAACTATAACAAAAGTCACTTTGTTCTCTCTAAAAGTGCAGATCACTTGGAAGGACGAGTTTCATCCTAAACTAGTATGCTACAGAAACAAACTCCTCTATGCTATCTAGGTCTGCCAATCAATTCCAGAAGGATTCAATTTCGAGAATGCTACCCACTCATTGAAAGAATTCAAAAGAGACTGTCCTTTTGGACCAACCATGCTCTATCTTTTGGGAGAAGTTTATAGTTGGTAAACTTTATGCTTAACTCCATGCACACTTATTGGTCATCAAATATGGTGCTAGCAAGGGGAGTAATTAAATCACTAGAAAAGCTTATGAGAAATCTTGTATGGGAAGGACAGGGCCCGAATAAGGGACATGCTAAGGTCAAATGGATTGATGTCTACAGACCTAAGAGGGAGAGAGGACTGGAAATTATTCCTATAAAGTTGACTAATAAAGCTCTCTTGATGAAGAAATTCTGGTCTATACTACAAGGAGAGGATACCGTATGGGTAAAATGGCTTCAAGCTTATGTCCTAAAGGGTCAAAGTATATGGACTATTAACCCAAAGTCCTCCCACTCTCGGTTTCTATCACAACTGTTGAAGATAAAGGATAATTAGTGTTCTAAAATTTCATGTAAGGTAGGGGATGGAGAGAACGCGAGTTTTTGGTATGACATCTAGTCAGGAAATAGACTACTAATCATAAATCAAAGTGCAGTTTAGTTATTAAGCCACTTGCCAGTAAATGCTAAAGTGAAGGCCTTTATTAGGGAGGGTCAGTGGGAGGAATTCCCAGCAGAAATTCATCACCTACAACCTACCTACTCTCCTAACTTATTAACACCTGACCAATATATTTGGAGAAACCACCCACAGGGTGTATTCACAACAAAAAGCTGCAAGGAATGGTTGTTTCGGAGAAATGCCAAAGTGGAATGGTATGAAGTAGTATGGCATAAAGAGCTAATCCCTAGCTCTTCATTCATCCTATGGCTTAATACTTTAAACAAACTTAGTGCTATGGATAGACTCTCTTTTCTGAATTCAAGAGTGGATTGTGTCCTGTGTAACTCAGGACAAGAGAATAGGGACCATCTATTTTTTGAGTGCCCCTTCTCGGAAGACATTTGGTCTTGGATAAATCATAAATGTTTGTGGTCCTTAAGCACAATTCATTTCACAGTGGTTATGTAGTGGTTTAGCAAACTAAAGTATATTTTTCAACCTAATTCTCTTATCAACCTAATTTCCTTTACGACTTGCATTAACGAAATATGGGCAGAAAGAAACATGTGAAGATTTCAAAACGCCAATAGGAATTCACATCAGGTAAGAGAGGGCATCTTTGATAAAGTTAGAGAACAAATTATCTCCTCTAGCTCTATTAAGGAATGCTCATCCCAACTTGCAAATTTATGGAGAATATAGAGAAACATGTAGAAAAAAGTGAAACAGAGAAACGTGCATACCAAAAATAGCAGGCAATTTGAAGCTAACATCAACTAATAATATGGAAGGCACTAGAAGAGGGGCTTACCGTTCAGCTGGCGAAAAGGAGATGCCATTGGGGTTTGGAAAAGGGGTAAGGTATGCTTATCTAAGGTCCTGGAACTCAAAGAGACAAGAAAGGAAGCTACAATCAACTTTCATCGGTCAGATTAAGGATAAAATATGAAGAAGAGGAAAATGGGATTACGGATGATCAGTCTTACCTTAATCACCAAGGGATAGGCTAGAGTGGTCGTGCTACAATGAATAGGCAGAACTTTCGCTGGGTCATCTGCCTCTAAGCTTATAGGAGCCTCGAGAGGATGGAGAACGCAGATGCTCCACCCTTAATTTGGAAGGTTCGAAGTAAGATTGGGGGAAGTGGTTTGTGTTTTACCTTTTTCGGACTAACGATGGTCTTATTAGTGTGTGAAACGTTGTTGTGTTACGAGTTGTTGTTAAGAGTTTTAATTAGTTTGTAACGCTATCGTTTTGGGTTGAGAGGAGAGTTTTTGTCTCCCAAACGTTGTAACCATTACTATCTCTAATCAATATAATTTTTTAATCTCTAAAAAAACAAATTGTAGGGAACATTACCTACTAGTTATAATTTTGGGTAATCATTCATTTTGACAATAATTTCTGACAATCCAGCAATTAAGTTAAACTTCTTTTCTTCCTCAATAGGCACACATTTAGTAATTTTTTATTTACCTTATCTATTAGGGGACTCATCTCAGTAAAAATATCTCCATTAATGATAATGGCTTTCTAGTCTTCTTACTTCATCGATTCATGAGGCATTTGTATTGATGATTCAACTGCTTCGCTAGGGATGGTAATGGGATACTATCTTGGGCCTAGCCTATTGACTTTGGAGTGGGGTCGAGCCCAATTGCCAAGCCTATGATTTGGCACTCCTCAAACTTATGTTTTCTTGATTAATAATTGTGTAGGAGTGTAAATTCTCCAAAATTTGGGCTTCTAAATAACTAATAATTGTTATCATCTAGCCTATTCGATCCTTTAAACACTAAAACTTGCTCTCATCTTTTGCTAGAATTGTTTCATCTCTTGATGATATTGCAAAGTATTAATAACAATGACTTAACCCTATCCTATAAAGACATACCAAAATTCAATAATTTTTCCATTTGTTATATAGGAGGGTATGGTTGATTGTATTGTTGGAAGTTTGGGTAATGTTAAGCTACTAACTAATATTCTTTTTTATTCTAATAGTAAAAATTGGTTTGATTCCTCCATCTTAGGTTAAGTATTAGGACAAGTACTATAAACCCGTTTTAGTTACCATAGATATCCACCTGCTATATTAAATTACTTAATAGGCTCTATATTAAATTACTTAATAGGCTCCTGATGAAGAATTAAGCACATATTTGTTAGGATTCACATTACTAAACAAATCATACAAGCAATCATTCAGTAAAATCATGAACATTTTATTTTTTTTAAAATCAACACAAGATTACATAAAAAATAATTGATTCTCAAATATTAACCTAACAATAAAAATAAATCAAATCTTGTAATTAATACATCCTAAGGATTCAGTTTCCTTTAATTAAGTGTAGAAGATTAGTAATATAGAAAAGAAAGAAGAGGGAAGAAAGAGAGGAAGATAGGTGGTTGCCTCCCTCAAACTTAACAAAACTTAACGGAAAAATTGACTCAAAACTAATGTTTTAAAAGTCAAACTAGAAGCAAACCGATAAGATAAAAGGTTTAAGGTTTAAAAAGTTCAACCAATATTAGACTGACATAAAACTAGGAAAAGATTAAATAAAATGAAATAATTTAAATTATGATTTAAAGATATATTTTTATCTATAGAAGAATTTGAAGTTTAATTGAGAAAAATATTGGTAAATGAAAACTAATTGATTTATTTTAGTTTCTAAAAACTTATTAATTTATAAAAATTGACTAATTAATTAATACTTATTAATTTAAAATTTTGACTAATTGATTAATAAAATAATCAATTTTTAACAACAAAAGTTATTGAACCAATTCAAACCGAAAAGTTAAAAATTAAATTAAAAAATTGGATGGTTCAAGATTTTTTACGGTTACACCAGATTCTTTAATCATTGCCCAAAACTATGATTTTAAGGCTTTTTATGAAAGGTTTACGTCATTTTTCTGAGTGGACATAGCCGTAGACAACCTATGGATCTTTTTGCTCCTCCATGTAAGCTGAGATATGTCCATATTGCAGACCATGTCCAAACTTGATATAGTTAGAATCTCTCAAAATTGAAGACATCAAAGTTCTAGATTCCTTTCTTATCTTTCTATTATATGTTTAATCATCTTAACCAGAGCTAAATTGAGAGAGCTATGACCAATGTAAAGAGTATTGTCGAACATATCCGGCATTGGCTAATCTTAAATTAAAAAATAATTATAATGAGAATATTTATACATAAAATAGGTGTAAAGAACTAGATATCGGAAAGGAGGGATGATTATAATATGGATACGGATTTTGATCGAGGATTTGTGGATAGAAAATGGTCAATGTGATTCTGTAAGTCGGCAATAAGGTTGTTAGATCAATGTGAACTTAATTTGTTATATGTAGCACTCGTAATCAAATAAAATAATTTACATCAAGTTTCTTTCATAGTTCTTTTGAGAAAGTTTAATGGGAACTATTTCTTAAATATAAGGAGATTGATCTAAAAGTACTTTAAGAGGAAAATTTCATACAAAATGGTCCCACTCCCACCTTTATTTGGAGTTTCTTATTTTACCTCTCAATTATTGTATTGAGTTTGGATGTCTGTATAAATAATTTATCTTTAAATGTACCCTAACACCTCTCAGCGTTCTTGGTTGATTCCTTAACTACTCCCTCTGATTCATAATAAGTGCCGTTTTAGATACATTTTAATTATTCAAAATAAGTGTCATTCTTGACTTTGTATGCATGTTTATAATTTTACTTCCAAAATTAATCTTTAATTTCTCTCTAATCTTAATTACACAGATCACAATTTTAAGGTAATTTAAGTATACAATTTCTCTCACAATTTCTTATTAATATGCAATTTCTTTCTCATCTTAATTACACAGGTCACAATTTCAAGGCAATTCATGAAAGTATTAATAAAGGTATATCTATAATTTCATTAACTTTCTTAATAAGCGTGCATTTTTTTAAAACGACACTTATTATGAATCGGAGGAAGTATTACTTATCCTCCTCCTGCTCATGTCCTCCAACCCGAACTAGACCACTTTCCAACTAATTCTAGTCTACTAACATCTCAGAAGCAGGCCAGGCTCCCTAGTCTTGTAGCTCCTACAGGTTTATTAGCTCCTACTGCTTCTCTACTTCTTGTAGACCTTGCTTGCTCAGCTCCTGCTCCTCTCTCGTCTCTCCTTCACCTCCTTCTAGTCCAGCTCTTTCCAAGTTCTGGTGTCATATTGGAGGGGACTACTCACCTAAAACTAAGTTGCATTTCATACCTCAAGCTACCTCAGGAGACTCTCTATAAGTTTATCCTTTCATCGAGACAGTTCAAGCTAAAACTACTCGCTGTACAAACACCTTAATTGGCTACTGCTGGAACGAAAGTGAAGAAGCAAGCTTTAGGAGCAAAGTTCCAAAGACAATCAGTCGTGTAAACTTTGTTCCTCAATTTGATTTATTTTAACCATATTTTAATGCGTTATTTAAATCTTGTAATATGCTATAACTTTAAACAAAGGTGAATATTAACATTGTTCGAATTTAATAAAACTAACTCATTAACATTTAATAACAATAAGATTCAATATGCACCTACGGGGTAATTTACGCTGATAAGGGTTTAAGACCCCTGGATGTAGAGTGCTGGGGAACTATTTTTGGCCCCTAAGGCTAAGAGGATTAATACTAATATTTTTACCTTTTCAAAGAAAAAATAAAATTTAACGGGCAATGAACAAACAATTCCAATTACTGAGGTGGTGAATAAGTTATTGGCATTTATTTATCCCAAGTACATAATTTTTAGCACGTTCATCGGAAATACACTAGTAATCAAAATTTTACAACACACCCTGTTCTGTCGTACCAACCTGAAGAAAAGGCCTTCAACGCCAAAATATGTGACCGACTTTGAATATGGTTGTTGCAAGTTTCAATTACCTATGCAGTTGCGCTGGCCAAGTCTTTGGCTGCTACAATGCTCTGTGGCTGCAGACAAAACAAGGCGGAGTTACCTTTGAATGCTGAAAAATGAGGACCGTGATAAGCTCTATTTCCAATTAATTTTGTTTATGTTTGCAAAGCAACTAATTAAAATCAAATCAACCTTATAGGTCCAAAGTCAGAATTTACAAATCAGGTTAAATCAGCTTCTTACTGCTGCCAACTCGTGCTCATGCTTTGGAATGAAAGCTGTGTCAACCTTGCCATTTTTGAAGTCCTATGAACAAGGAAAAAATTACTCGGGTTCAGCAAAACAACATACACGAGCTCTAAGTGGGACTCGCAAGTGATGTAAAAATGGGACTCGCAAGTGATGTAATAGCTCTTCTTACCTCAACTTCAAGGATAAGTTTATGGTAGTCTATTGTCGTTGGAACTCCTGGAGGAAATAAGTGCATTGATTAATCAACAGTTACAAATGAAATAAAGATTTTAAGGAATATGAGCTTTGATAGGACACAAGAGGCCACTCAAGTTTACTGCAATCAACAAGGCCATGCTCACTTAACTAGTAATGCCAGCCGCCAAAAAAGTCTGAACATGTTTAAATGGAGATTTGTACATAAAGAATCCGCCTTCCTCCTTACAACAGGTAATATTAACTGTACGAACACTAAAAGACTATACCAGGGCTTCCAAACTGATCTACCCTAAGCCATTTAAGCTTTAATTTCAGAGTGAATGCGTTGCTACCGTGCCAATGAGTTTTCAAATGACTGAAAAAAAGGGCCACCAGGCATGAATATAGGAGTTTAAACCTTGAATAAGTACCTATAATAACAGTGTCATCCAGAGCCCTTTTCATGCGCTCAATTGCCTTTTCTCTTGTTGGGGCCCAAACAATTAGCTGCAGCAAATATTTATGTTTGTTTAGGAATCAGAAGCAAGCTGAAGCTAATTTGCAATGCAAGCAACACAGGTCAATAAAGCATAAGACACCAATCTGTGAATTAAAAAAAAAATCAGGAAAAGAATGATTAAAGAAAAATTCTCTATTATTTACACTCAACTTCATCTTCCAACTTCTGCATTGCATAACAGCCAAAATGTGAAAAACACATACAATGAAGCAAAAGAAGACAGTAAAGATCAAGAAAGTATTTCTGCCGGTTCAAGACAGAATTTCCTATAATTATCCTACACAAGACCTAGTTTTGTATTCACATCAGGCTCACTGTCAAGAGATGAAAAAACTACAAGAAGAAAATGCAAAAACAAACAATAGAAAGTCAGCTCAGGTAAGTAACGCATGTTAAATTAAACAACATGAGAATGTATATAAAACCCAATAACTCCATTAACATTTTATAACTAATGAAATTCAAAAAGCTTAGCTGAATAAAATGGTTACTTAACGAACCTTCCCAAGCAAGGAGTCATAGCTTGGAGGAACCACATAATCAGTATAAACATGGCTATCCATCCTAACAAACGGGCCTCCAGATGGCAAGTATGACGTTATTCTCCCTGTCATTGGAAAGGAAAATAGTACTGGGGAATTAATAGACAATATTACAACACAACATTACTTCTGCATTTCTTTGACCTTAAAAATGCATCTGTAGAACACGACAGTGCATCTGCATAAGAAGACCAATACAATGGGGATAGGAATTCAATAGAATATAGCAGAAAAAAGCAAAAACATTAGACAAAAGGTAGTCTGCAGTAAAGCCTTCAACTAGGCAAAACTAAAAAATAGAATTCATCACCGGGCTTTAACACTTCTAATGTAACAAAGACTTCAGTGAACAGTAACAAGACGGAATGGCAGGCACAGCAAATGAAAACATATGCAATCCATTCTTCTGTTATCAAGATGTGATTTAAGGGATCTTATACAGGAAAATTGACATATCAGCATTCTGAAGATTACAAGAAAATGAATTGTCCATGATTTAAAATAAAGTCTGACAAAATTTATACCTGGCCCTGGTCTGAATCCCTTAAAAGCATCTTCTGCATTGATACGACATTCAATTGAATGACCTCTGAGCACAATGTCTTCCTGCAAATCAAACCCATTAACAATTCCAGTGCAATTAAGGCATAAAATCAAAGTATCTTTGTCTTCCTGCATATCAAACCCATTAACAATTCCAGTGCAATTAAGGCATAAAATCAAAGTATCTTTGTTCAACTACCTGTTTGTATCGAAGCTTTTCTCCCATGGCTACACGAATTTGTTCCTCAATCAAATCAACGGATGAAATCATTTCTGTTACAGGATGTTCAACCTGCAATTTTTCTCATATTCTCGTTTGTGTTACCATTACCCTGATGATGATCTCCAAATATGTGATTAAATGTAAGAATACACATCTTTGTTCACTAAGGCTGACCTGGATTCGAGTGTTCATTTCCATGAAGTAGAAGGAACCCCGTTCATCCAGAAGGAACTCAACAGTACCAACACCAATATACCCTATCGATGCTGCTGCTGCCACTGCTGCATCACCCATGGCTTTGCGCAACTCAGGTGTCAATGCAGGAGATGGTGCTTCTTCTAGCAGTTTCTGGTTACGTCTCTGTACAATCAATATGGAAGTTCTTGTATCAATGTGCTAGCTTCAAAAGGTGAAAAAGAGTGCAATTTCATCACAGTCTAGTCGTGAGTTAAACTTATGAAAGTGAATCGCCGTTCTCAGTACCTGAATACTGCAGTCACGCTCACCAAAGTGAACAACATTACCATATTTATCTGCAAGAACCTGTAAAATCACATGATAGTTCCTTAGTAATTAAAGCAGTAAGACCACCAAATCTTATTATTTATAAACTCTCATTTCACAACGGAAAAAATGAAACAAGTAATCAGAACATTTATGGATGAGTAGTAGTAGGCATATAAGAACTCAGCCCAGTAATATTTATCTCAAAGCAAGTTTATGGGCAATCTCAAACTGCACTACATTAGTTAAAGATATTTAGTGTATGGTCTAATTAACACAATAATTACTCCACAAACACTCACATATATATCACAAAAATAGAATATACCATTAATTATTTCATGCAATAAGCTGAATTAAATTGCAACCAAGGAGTTTAGGTTGTAGCCTTAACCCTTCGTAACAATATTTTTGAATTTATTTTATTCCCACATGTCAACCCTTGAATATTATCTACGCATAATGATTACCTGGAACTCAATATGCCTTGGGTTTTGAATGTACTTCTCCAGGTATACTCCATCGTTTCCAAATGCGGCAGCAGCCTCGCTTTTAGCTTGCTGAAAATTAATCATATTTGCAAAAGATAGCACATAATATGTTAATACTGACGTATTTCTCAATATGTGCACCATGTGAAGCAACAAACAGCTCATTCTTAATACCTGTAGCAACTTTACAAACTCATCAGGTTCTTTAGCAAGACGCATTCCACGTCCTCCACCACCAGCAGTTGCCTAAAAGGCAAAAGACTGTTGTCAAATAAGCAGTAAAACTCTTTAATTTTATTTTCCATTTAGCTGAGATTAGTAGGAAATGAGAAAGGATACCACAAGTACTCAAATTCAAACTTGCTATGGGAATTTAAAGCATTATAATCTAATTATTAAGAGCATAACTCTCACCTTGATCATCACAGGAAAACCAATCTCATTGGCAAGCTTTACTGCTTCTTCTGTATTCTGATATAACATTAAGTATCCAAATAAAATGAAATTAGATCCCACGATCATGGTCCAAGCAAAGTTATGCCAAAAACAATAAGCACTGAAAGGAAAAAAATTAGATCATATTTAGAGCACATTCAACCATGTAATTTAACTTGATCTCACTTTATTTGAAATTGAAGTACTCGATAACAAGCAACATACCTGTAATAATCCATCACTTCCTGGCACAGTTGGAACCCCAGCATTCTTCATTGTTTCCCTTGCAGTTGACTTGTCACCCATCACTCGGATACTGTCAGGCTGCCAAAATGAAACAACACATTCATGTCATCACCGATTGTTTAATTCCAGGAAATAACCACAAGCATGAATTTCCAGAATTAAATGTTCTGAAAGGCATTTTGACTACTACTCTTTATGCAACACAACCAGCTAAAAATCATTCCCATTCACAACAACTTGTAGAGATTTCTTCTTCCAACAACATATAGAAAAAGAAGAGTCAAAAGAATCAAAAGAAAAATCATCATAATAGTATGCCAAATACCATAAGGAATTAATCTAGGAACTTAAAGACAGAGCTTAGCAACATCTTTTTTCTACAGCTTAATAGGTCGTAATGCTGTGCAAGGAATTTCACCCTTATCATGATATAAGATATCCTGTAAAATTAACTTTATATTATTATGTAGGCAATAATTCGAGAATTTCCATGTCTAAATACAAGAAAGAGAAGTTTCTAGATGTAAACATAATCACACTCTACAAAACCACAGAGATTTACTGGAAAACAATTTTTATAGATCCCCTAATATTTCCTAGATTTTGACACAATCTTTTGAAATTTAATGTTCTTCAGATAGCAAAAGTGGGGATCTTCATTCCTTTTACTGTATTGATAAAATATATTGAAGAAAAGATGTATGGTTAAGAAACAAACAGGATTTAGATTCCAACACGAGTTATGTGTTAAATAAACACAAAGGTACTACAAATTTTATTATATAAGAGTTTTACATATTTTGACTTACATTAGGGCCAATAAAATTTATTCCATGCTCTCTGCACATTTCAACAAATACAGCATTTTCAGCAAGAAAGCCGTATCCAGGGTGCAGCATGGTGCATCCACGACTGATAGCAGCTGACAAGACATTTGGGATCAATAAGTACCTGTTGAAAAACAGTTCCATATAAGCAGTGTGCTTTTATACCATCTTCTAGTTTCTATTTGGGACATTTGCCAACCAAGTAAAGGAAACTAAAACCACTTACGACTGACTGCTTGGTGCTTCACCTATGCAAACTGATTCATCAGCCAATTTCACATGGAGTGCATCCTTATCTATGGTTGAATAGACAGCAACACAGGGTATTCCCAATTCATGGGCAGTTCGTATGACTCGAACAGCAATTTCTCCTCTATTTGCAATGAGTATCTTATCAGAACGACATGTAGCCCCCAGAGCTCCTGCACTCTTATTAGACTTAAAAGTAGCTTGGCCAGCCTGAGCTCTTTGTCTAGGAAAGTTAACTTTGTTTCCCACAATAAAGCTACATTGGGTACTCCTGATTCCTCCAGTTTTTACAAATAAGCCCTAGCATTTAATAAACCATTTCAATGTTGCCAACTGAAGCAAAAAGAAAAATTTAGAGCACCATGGGACTTTGGAAAATCAAATATGATCAAAACATATCTTTTGTTAGAAAAATGGCAATGAATAACTTTGCAGGAAATGAAAAAACTGATAGCGAAGTACAACTATTCATTAATTTACATGAACTGCAAAATGCTGATTTTAACCAAATAGGATGCCGAGGTATCAAGATATGTTAAAGTGCAAGACAGCATATGACAATGGTTAAAGTAAAAACTCTTCCATCAACCATAGATACTGAAAACGGAAGTTGCACTGCTTTTCAGCCATGTTTTACTTTCTTATTATTCCTCCTCAAAACTCACTTCTTTGATTAGCTAATGGCCTTCTATTGGCAAGAAAAGTCTCCGAAGTTGAAAAGTTGTTAAAGAAAGAACATCATTAGGATAATATATAAACAACACGTTTGGACAAATGATAAGTAAGCGCCTTCAGAAGATCGAAAAGTCAGTCAAAAAATTTACTGCTGAACATTACTAAGTTTCACTCGAAGTTGAAGATATCAGTTCAACAATCGAAAACCGAGTAAGTCACTCTTTCAGTTGCCCAACCTGAACAGTATAGCAAACTACAAAGTACACAAGTTGAAGCTCTAGGATCGATTAGATCCAATTTTCAAGACTAAACCAACTTGTGAAACCACAAAAAAGACAAGCAAAAAGAAGCAAAATATTGGGTTAAAACCGTCAAGATTTGAGATTGACAGAAGAGAACAGAAAGTCCAAACCAGATAAAACCATAAAGAAAGTGATGGAATGTAAATGAGAAGGGAAGGAATCTTACAGGAGTTGGGGTAACAGATTTGCAAGCAGGCAATGTAGCCTCCATAGTGTAGGTTCGCAGAGACTGGAATTAGAACGACAGAAAGGAATTAGGAGATTTATAAGAAATTAGAGAGAGGAAATGATAGTGGCGATAAGAACGAGGCAAGTGTTAGATTGAATGCTCCGCCTAAAGTTGGTTGCCAAGCAAAGGCTCAAACACAGCTGCTTCTGCTCTTGACTTCTTGTTTCTTTACTCGTATCCAATTGCATCTTGCCATGTTTTTTATTCGGTGGGGGCGTTCCGTGAAAAGATTGACAATTACTTTTAGGGTTAATTAGAAAAAAATTCAATCTTTACTTAATTTTTTAATTATATTCTAAATTTTAAAAATGGTAATAAAATGTTTAAATTTTTTATTTTTCAATTTTAGCTTAAATTTTAAAAAGTAATAATAAAATATTAATTTTATAATTTATAATTTTTTCAATTATAACCTAATGCCAATTTTTCCGTTAAATTTACTGACCTAAATCAGATTATGTAGTTCTAACGACCTCTCGTTTTAATTTCAGTTTTTCCTTTGTTTTTAATTTTTTCTTTTGACGCCCTTATCATTCAATTTTTAAATTACGCAGACTGAAATGAAAAACTTATTGATGCAGTACGCTGCAATGTGAGAGTAGTTTGGGACGTCGAAAAAACAAACTGAAAATAAATGATTAAAAGTGTCGAGAGGACTAGATAACGAAGGTTTGAGACTACGTAAACTGATTTAGAGATTTCATTTTTAACAACGAGATCGTTTCTTTAATCTTAATTTGTTGTATTAATTTTGGCTGATGTATATTAATAGTTATGGTTTTTTGAACATGTGGCAAGTCTCGTAAGCAAACTTAACGTAGACACTAACGTCAAGCTAGCAGTGAAAAAAATTGAAAGTTTGAGTATTTTATTACTACTTTTTGAAGTCCGAGCTAAAATTGAAAAAATTTGAAAGTTTAAACAATTTAGTGTCATTTTTTGAAGTTCGAACTATAATTACAAAATTGAACAAAGTTTAGGATTTTTTATTTATTTTTATTTTTAAAAATTATAAATTTTAATCTTTGTAGAGAAAGTTTTATAATATGTTTTAATAAAATTTTATACTTAATTTAAAATGATGTACTAATTTTTTTAAAAAATTGAAACATTATTAAGTGTTTAATATGAACTCGCATTGTGAGAATCCTTCATATTCTTGGTATAGAAATGGATCGTTATGCATTTAGGGGATATTCGATTACTAGTTTTATGGTAACTTTTGGTGTGCTTGATGGGCACATTCATATAAGGCTTTCTTCTCAAATTTTGGGATCCCCTTAGCTACCTTTCTCTTCTGAAAGACATACATTGTGTTGGGGATTTGAGAGCTTAGAAGATTTCCAAAACCATAACTCTTCAACCACCAACAATAATGGCAGGAGATATTTCGTTTTTTCTACCGCGTTTATTTTATATGCTTATTATAATGTATATTATTGTTGAATATATGTTAGAATATGTTTACATTTGATATCAAAACATGTTAATCTCTGCATTGTTGAAGTTTTTGGAAAATTTCAAAATTTTAAAAAATTTTGCATATTTGAAAACTTTTAATTTAGAGTTATTTTTGGATGTTTTTCCTCGATTAAAGGTAAAAATATGCTATTAAGTGATTTGGAAGTGTTTCCACGTGTAAAAAGAATACATTTTTGTAGTGCTTTGCTTTCTAGTCTGATTCTGACGGGTCGGGTTGGTTTGACCTGGAGGTTGAAGAAAACTCATATGTATTAAACTACGTCGTTTTTATATATGTTTTGAAAACAAAATCGGATGGTAGACTGTGCGTTGTTATGAGATGCTCCTGAAGCTGTGCGTTTTTATGGAGATGCTTTAGAAGCTATACTGTGCGTTTATAAACTAGATGCTGTCGTTTTATGTTGTTTTAATGACAAAATCAGCTGGATTTTATGCGCTGTGGTTGGGTCGGTCGTACTGGACTTGGAATCAGTCGCAACGACCCGTGGGCCGATCGGTCGATTCATTAAGGTTGAACCCAA